>CAKAKR010038495.1:0-57460 GCA_916700685.1 Adelosebastes latens
AGCAGCAGCAGGTGGAATTGTAGCAAATATGATTAAAAAAAGTTATTTTTATAAACCTCTGTGTCGTCTGGTGCTCCAAGTGTTATCTGCAAGATTTCACAGACCGGAGGAAAGCAACCAATCAGAGCCGTGCTGGAGCCTTGCCGTCTCTGAGCAGCTGTCAATCACTCGCGAATCCGATCAAATGGTCAAACTAGGCAGCGCTGATCAAATATGAATCAATATTCTGTTACTGTAATGCCTATTTCTCGCATAAAATGTTTTCAGAAACATCTTGTAGTGTACTGTTTAGCTGTAAAATGAGAAAATTTGCTCAGGCTGGTGGGCGGTGCTTGGTATTTCCTCAACTGATCTCAACATGGCGGCAAACTTTCTCATTTTAAAGCTAAACAGTACACTACATGATGTTTCTGAAAACATTTAATGCGAGAAATAGGCATTACAGTAACAGAATATTGATTCATATTTGATCAGCGCTGCCTTGTTTGACCATTTGATTGGAGTTTGCGAGTGATTGACAGCTGCCTCCGTTGAATGAACACCCAATAGGAACGCTCTCTCTCTGAAATGACCTCTGATTGGCCCAAATCTCCCGTCACAGGCTAGATTTTCTAAAACCTGAAAACAGAGCCATGAGGAAGTGCAGAAGTCTAGTCAGACCACTTGAATTACAATATGCTGAAAGGTTATTATGGAATTTGTGCCCAATGATGCCAAAAACATTCTGCCAACCACGGCTTTAACTACTATTCAGCCCCATGAGAGCTGTTAAAACCCTGCACTTAAGAACATCCAAAGAAGAAGTAGAAAATATATAGAAAAAGTAAGTGTTTCCCTTTCAGTACCTCCTTCTAACTGGCTGTAATGTTAGAAAGCTCCAGAAAAAGTGGCCTGACAGTCCATTTGACAGTTTGCTCAACAGTCAGTAGTTAAGGACGTTTCACAGCTTCACGGCCCCAAAACGCTGCGGCTGCGGACTGTTTCTGCATGATCTTGTTATTACGCCAGAGCTTCGGCAGCTATTTGACGGTCACTCTGTCACTTTGAGTTATGCTCGGCATCTGGCACACAGCCAGCAGGCCTTGCCTCTCAAAAAGTACAATGCATCCTCTCAGTCACTTAGCTTTATATAGGGACAATGCAACCCCACTGCTGTTGGACAGAAGCACACTGTGTCTGCAAAACTCTTTAAGGACTGAAGGAAAGAGACAGACTTCTACACACTAAACATTCATATGTGGGATTATACAACGGGGCCGGCCAAATTGAAATAGTACTATATAGGGACAATGCAACCCCACTGCTGTGGGACAGAAGCACACTGTGTCTGCAAAACTCTTTAAGGACTGAAGGAAAGAGACAGACTTCTACACACTAAACATTCATATGTGGGATTATACAACGGGGCCGGCCAAATTGAAATAGTACTATATAGGGACAATGCAACCCCACTGCTGTGGGACAGAAGCACACTGTGTCTGCAAAACTCTTTAAGGACTGAAGGAAAGAGACAGACTTCTACACACTAAACATTCATATGTGGGATTATACAACGGGGCCGGCCAAATTGAAATAGTACTATATAGGGACAATGCAACCCCACTGCTGTGGGACAGAAGCACACTGTGTCTGCAAAACTCTTTAAGGACTGAAGGAAAGAGACAGACTTCTACACACTAAACATTCATATGTGGGATTATACAACGGGGCCGGCCAAATTGAAATAGTACTATATAGGGACAATGCAACCCCACTGCTGTGGGACAGAAGCACACTGTGTCTGCAAAACTCTTTAAGGACTGAAGGAAAGAGACAGACTTCTACACACTAAACATTCATATGTGGGATTATACAACGGGGCCGGCCAAATTGAAATAGTACTATATAGGGACAATGCAACCCCACTGCTGTGGGACAGAAGCACACTGTGTCTGCAAAACTCTTTAAGGACTGAAGGAAAGAGACAGACTTCTACACACTAAACATTCATATGTGGGATTATACAACGGGGCCGGCCAAATTGAAATAGTACTATATAGGGACAATGCAACCCCACTGCTGTGGGACAGAAGCACACTGTGTCTGCAAAACTCTTTAAGGACTGAAGGAAAGAGACAGACTTCTACACACTAAACATTCATATGTGGGATTATACAACGGGGCCGGCCAAATTTAAATAGTACTATATAGGGACAATGCAACCCCACTGCTGTGGGACAGAAGCACACACTGTCTGCAAAACTCTTTAAGGACTGAAGGAAAGAAACAGACTTCTACACACTAAACATTCTTATGTGGGATTATACAACGGCGTCGGCCAAGCTGAAATAGTACTATGAATTATATCTTGTACCAATTTTGAGTGGGTGGATTAAAACCTGAATTTGTAGAGTTTTTTATTTAGTAAAGTGTAATCGGCAATTGACTTCTTCTTCCCTGAGCGTTGGCTGAAGGGCATCCACCTCCTCCAAGGCTCAGTAAAAAAGAGTTGCTTTTTGTGTCAATTGTTTTATGTTAGTGAACATCGCATCGGCTTATTTGCAGGTCTTTCACAAGTGGAGAGAGTTAACAGTCGATTCTGGGCTGAAGAGGAACAAGCAATGAGCTAAGTGCAAAGCTGGCACAGTTGCTTGCGTTTCCAGTTAACATAGGAATACAAGGGAACAAAAGCATCCTGGACCTGCGAGTCTGAAATGAATCCTGTAATAAATCCATCCAGTGTCAGGCTGAACTAAATTCCGAATTGAGCTTTACATAACACTGAATTCATTAATTCAGCAAATCCAGTTGTTCAACGTGAGCCCGACAAATTCAAATTCACAATTTGCAAACAGACTCTACAGGCACATCTCTCTTTCCACGCAATCCAAGTCTGAAACAGAAAAAAAGGAATCAATTGCGGTTACGTAATTTTTCTTTGACAGCGGCAATGTGTACCCAGGAGGGCACACAGGCTGGAAACGTTGGCTGGCTGTCACAATCCCTCCATGATTTGTCTTGAGCTCTTTAATGGCATACTTAATCACATCCTCATATCCCAGGTCACTGCCCCTTTTTCTAAATCGTGCGCAGACCACAAATTGTGTTTCGTTGCCACTGGGAATAACTATGGTGAGAGGAGGACTCAGCGCGCCAATAACTATTACCATGTCCAGCAGCGATATGAAGTAATTGCCCATTCCCTCTGTTGTTTATTGCCTACCAATGGCACGCCACGGGAGCTACAGCAAGGTCCAATTAGATTTGAAGGACATAAACAAGTCGCGGAATTCCTTTTTTATAGTCGTCTGATGGATGGTCACCAGACTCCCAACGAGAAAACAACGGTCAAGCTTTATCAGCAGCCCGTTCTGCGCAGAAATGAGCAACATGAGGGTTATCGGCAGCACAGCTCTGCCGTGGTCGCCACCGTCTTTGGGTAATCAGATGAGGGGGTTTTAAGCTTGTTAACAAGCTTATGAAGCAGCGTTTTGACCTTAAGTACTGCATTAGATCCAGCAAATACCTCCTTGCAGGTACTTACCTGCTGAAGCCCTGTGAGTCTAAATGAACACTGAACACAAATAAGATTAGCTGCCATTATTTAGAAGGAGATAAAAATGCATATTTTTAACATTAAAGTTTGACTAATGAGGATTTTGAAGGGCAATATCGATCTGGACATTTTTACCTAAGCTGTACATATCCAACGTAATGTGTTGATAATCAATTAGTGCAGAGAAAAACAAGTTTGCGGCTAAGCCCTGTGTTACTGTTGCTACATCTTTCAAGCTTTCTGTTTATGCATGGCACATAATGTTTATTTTACAATACTAATGGTGGCAGTTTTACCACTTGAATGGGTCCTTGATTTCAAACAATGGTAAACAAGAGCAGGCTTCTTATTTCTAGCTGGCAACCCTCTATTCCACCGTCTATAATGAAAACTGTTGCTACAGATCAGCTGTATCAGCTGTAGTTAGCTAGGTAATTACGCCAACATTAACTCCAAGAGTTGATTGAAAACTCTGTCTTAGGGTGACTTTTTATGTTTCCTGCTGACTTGTTTTAAAACAAAAATCTCGTTAAAGGGGTCTTTAATAGGCACTTGATGACTGCATACATTATATTGTGTTAGAAGGTTGAGGCTAAAGCTAGGCAAAAAGTCTGCTTCACCAGTTGATAATCCATGTAGAATAAAGAAACAGCATTTTTCATGTGTTGCAGTGTAGAGCTATAGCCTAGTCCTTACAGTAAGGAAACATTCAAGGTATTTTATTGTAATATAACACAGTTTGTCGGCTCTCTTTCTTGCATACTTGTTTGTATTTTCAAATCATATGTTTTCATTTTACAAGAGTAAAAGCTTCTAGGATGAGGACTGACCTATATGTGTGAAGCCAAAATATCCCGGACTCGGTAGCTGCAATTTTAACATTCTGGCGTCATTTGGAGCCTGAATCTGCGCAGTAGTGATCGGGGGGCTGGAGCTGCAGTATCGCGGTCCCGCCCACACGCCTGCCTGAGCCAATCACGAGCGGAGCACAGCCCGCAGCCTGTTAACATGAGCAACCTAGCTGCTACGTTAGCACCACGGTAGCTGTTTGGCTAGAAAGTCACAACAACTAACTATAATATCTCTATAAATACATTTATGGTCAAATTGACACATGTTCTACTGCACAGACTCGTGACGGTTATGGAAAGTTAAAGTTATATCTCCTCTCTCGTACAATTCCTGAGCCTCTAGCTCCATGACTACTTCACTCAGAGCAACTGTCAATTACAGCTGTCAATCAGGATGTCTCAACCCCTTTTAACCAAACTTATCAGAAAAATGAACACTTGAACATACATCAGCGTGATGAGATATACCTAAAATGACAGAAACCATCTTTGGGAAAAAATTATTTGATGTATACTTGATTTTTATTTTAGCCCATGTCCCATCCACTAAAATGGAGGGGGCGGGATTTATGACCTATACTGCAGCCAGCCACCAGGGGGCGATATAGATGTTTTGGCTTCACTTTTGGGGAGCTGTTATGTCGTCCATCTAGTCCAAACCCCCAGGAAGAGCAGCAGCGGGCTTTGAAGCAAATTTGACATAGTGGCCAAACGGTGGAATTACAACTTCCGTCACGTGATGCCATTGGGTCCAAAAAGACTTTTTCCTATAGACTTACATTGGGAAAGAGAGATCTGTAAATCAGTGGATATTTTTTTTGAGGTAAAGCAACTTCGATCGAATCAAGTATGAACACTTGAATAGCCCTTTAGGTGGAATGGAGTAGAGAATTAGATCCTAAAAGTTGTAAAATGCACTAATAGCCGAATTCAGAGTTAGCCTATTTCCCTTCCTCTGTTCATGTGAATGAGCTCCAGACCGAGGCTAGACCGAGGGCTGGGAAGCGGAGTTAATGGAAACGCTACATGCGCCTGCTCTTTGGACCCAATGGATGCGGAAGATCGCCGGATGATCCGGGTAATTATATACTCGGAAGTCAAGCTTTTTTTGCTTCATTTGCCACTGAGCAACTTTCATGTATTGGGGGCCGCCTTGAACGCTGTTTCACATTCTCTGTATACCTCCATGATCTAGTCAATGGTTTGGCGAGCTACCCAGGCATTCGAATGATTGCAGCTAACGTTTTAGAAGGCACACTGTTTAATCAGTTCATTACACTTTTACACTAGAAAAATAGACACCACCTTCGAAACTCTTTAAATCTTACCACAGCCCCATGCACACCGCTTCAACGTGAGAACATCCAAAACTCGACATACCTTCTGTGACTAGGTACGGTTGCTATGCTATGATTGGACAATCGCCTTTCGGGGAAGGGTTATAGTGAACAGTCAATAGCAAGACTAAGATGTGTAAAAATAGGCTAGTACAAAAACATCTAATGAATAAAAAGCAACATCAATTTGCTAATTTTCATTCGGATGGTCTTAAGGTCAAAATTAAATTGGATTAGTCTCAGATGAAACTACCTGACCTTCTTTTTAATGCCTCTCTTTCTTCTACTACTCTGTCACTCGAAGCAGAAACGCTCTAAAAATAAGCTTCTTAAAAAAACAGATATTGCTATTAGCAAGTGAATGTGCTACTATTCAGTTCACTCCTCTGACCAGCGCCGGATGCGTCATCGCTTGAGCTCGGCTGTTGTCCCTCAGCTCATGGTCCTACTGAGGCTGTTGTCATCAGCCATGCATGTCACTCCCGGCCTTCTCCCAGTGCGTAGGTGCTGATGGGATGGCAGCCTCACAGGCCCAGCTGCAGCACCAGATATGCTTCTTATCTATAATGCCCAATTATGGCAAAGAAACCAACGCTGTTTATATGCTAAGCCTGTTGGGGCAAAGACTTGATGAGAAATGAGAAATGTCACACTCCCTCTCTCTCTCTTCCACGCTGACACACACTTGATGCTCTGACTGTATCTTAATGATACACATCACGGTGTGCCTATATGTTGTCGTGCCGTTGTGTAATGGAGGCGGCTGCAGGGAAGCACGGTGAAGCTTGATGACATGAAATATCTTCCAGTAATGATATGTAGATGAGGCTCTGGTCGACAAAACAGTTTCGGAGTCAGATAAGAATCAATTCTGCTCCGCCTTGAGGAATCATGATAATGAATTCAGCGGCTAACCTGACAATCAGCAGTCAGCCACAGACAATAATGGCAATCTCAGAGGGAGCGAGCATTCCTCTTATTTACACTGCTGGCCTAGAGTCATGCAGTGATTACTTTACCGACATTTAATGATGACATCCGATGAAGGAGGGACATAGAAGCCAGGCTGGATAATTGATGATGGAAATGGATTTTCATCGCCTCGCTGCACTTTGATTGTTTATCCATCTTTTTTTGTGTGAGAATTTTGACAAAAGGGAACAAAAGTGTTTGCAAATGTTTACAACCAATACTAAGGATGAAACTGAATACAAATACATTATTCAGAGATGAACAGATTATGCACTTTGAACAGACACAAATGGCATTAGAAATTCTAGTCATTTTTTTCTCTGCTAAATTGACCTGTAACCAGACTTTCGACTTTCATCCATAATTTGGCTCAGAAATTACACAAAAAAACGGTGCTCTTTATAACTGAATATCGTCTCATAGTCATTGGATTCAGACTTTACGGGGAACTGTTAAAGCAGCATGACATTACATGGTGCAGATTTACTGAAATGTGAAGAAATACAGGCAATAAGTTGATATTCAGCTATATGGTATGGTTAGTCCATAATAATATGCTTCTTCACAGGTGTTATTTCCTTCTCATGATGCAATATTTTAGCGTGGCATTTTGCATTGCTCTTGACAGCAGACAGAAACATGATGAACTGAATTAAGGGACCATCTTAGAAGTGCATGCAAATGGCCAAGAGAGACCCTTTTTGTCAGTGGGCTTACTCTTTTTTTATCTATCTATCTATCTATCTATCTATCTATCTATCTATCTATCTATCTATCTTATATATATATATATATACTGTATATACAGTATATACTGGAATTTAACTGTATTTATTAATTTATTAATTTTAGCTGTATTTAAAAGGTTTACACTTGAATTGTAATTCCTGTTAATTTTAATCTTGTTTTTAAGATTTAAGATTTTTTACGAAGTTGCTCATGTACGATTTATTATTTTAATAATGAATACAAAATCTGTAAATTTATATCTATATATTTATTTGTTGGGAAAGCAATTTTTAAGTCAGGTCTGTTGCCTTACATAAAAGAATGATCCCAGTCACTCCGACACAGTGAGGCATACAGCTTATAATTAAACACTGGTATCGGATTGGTACTAGGTATCGGCCGATACCCAAAGCCCAGGTATCGCCATCGGTACCGGTACCGGTACCGGTATCGGTATCGGTATCGGTATCGGGACTGATAAAGTTGGATCACTGCATCACTAATTTTTTTTACAGACAGCTTTATTTCGTCTTTGTCCTGACTGCATGTACAGCTTGATTTTTTTTTTTATAAAGCAAAATGGCACAATTAGTTATTAGGGCACACTTTTTGTCAGTAGCATACCACTGTTTTATTTGAATAATTGGGGAACATATTTTAAATATGATGTTATGTTGTATAGTCTGTGAACAACTAAACGCATACAGGGAAACAGTAGATAATTCCTAACAACAGAATGCAGATATTTTGTGTGAAATGAAGAGATACAGATAGCAGCTCTATATTAGTTGGTGACTGCACTGTCGTGTGAGCTCTCACAGGGCTTACATTTTGCAAAAGGACAACAATCCATTGTTTAGAGATATTTTAGGGGTCTAGTGCTACCGATTTCCAAATCAGAGTTGTTATCCTCCTGACATGCCTGCTGCTGTTATGAGTGGCAGTACTACGGTATTATTAATGTCGCTCCTCTCCCAGCTCTCAATATTTCATAGATTTGTTTTGGCCTTTGAAGGCTTTAAACCTCCCTAGATCGAGTTATTTTCCTCTTCTTGAAGAGATCACGGAATCCCCCTTCCTCCCCTCACGCATCAATATTTAGAACCTCGCTGCATCACTTTGGACACGCATAAATCCACTCTTGCTCTTAAATCATTCATTAAAAATGGGGTCATCTTCGAATTGGAGTCTCTGTCTTATAAAGGCCAAATCAGACACATTCTGAAGGTTGCTGTATAATTTATAGCTGTTATGGGTTTCGTGCGTCATGTCAGGGGGATTTGGACAAATGGATTGTGAGGAACGAGCGCAGAGACAGATGTAGACTCAGGCACGATGAGATTCAAATTGGCGCCTGACAATGAAAGGCTCCGCATCGTGCTTTGGATGGGAGTGAAGCCTGAGTGGAAGAAGCAGATGTTGTAACTGCTTTAGTGAGATGATGAAAGTGCTAAGGTGGCGTTTGGAGAGCGAGTCTCACATCGGGAACAGTTAATGAAAGAATGCTTCAGAGAAAATACATAAAGCTGTGCAGTATATGTTTTAGTTTATACAGTACATCAACATGCATTGTGTCTTTGCATTTGTAGCTATCTTAGTCACAGCACTATACAGTGAGCAGCGTGGGCTTGTAGTCATTGTCATCTTTTTTCTGACCAGAACATAACAGCCCACTTGCTGGATGCTTTTATACAAAGTGCCTCACAGGATCATGTGTACATACATTTTTAACTCATGCAGTCGCCGTGGGAATAGAGCTCTTAATCCCCACAGTGTTACGCTCTGCCCACAGACGTGCACGGTCCAATTCTTCCTTTCAAGCAATGTATTAAAAGCTTCTATTTTTGTTTGTAAGCAATCCATTTTTGGAAATAAATGTTGCTGTGTAAAAGAAGCATTTTGCTATTGATAAATTCATGCATATTCAATTTATGACTCTCTGCTTTGTTCCAGACTAATTTCACAAGATGAAAAGATCAAATGGATAAAGCATAAAAAATAAATCAGAGCCAGGCAGAGTAATTTAACTACCTCAAATAACCCTAAACCAGGCATTATTAAAACAGGTCAGCAGCTACATAAAAACAGATTTACAAAAGTTTGCAGTCATAACTTCCAGACATCATCAATTTGCTGCAGTGCTGTTTTTAACATTAATACAAACTCTCCATCTTGAGATTGCTTCTGCAGAATCTTTAAATTTATGTTGAAGCACTGCAGACAGACAACAGTGGATCAGATTCTCAGGCCTCTCGTCCCATAATGGAATTTCCTTCAATCAGCCGGAGGAAGTGGAAGGCAGGGGGAAGTAAAATGATGCAGCGACCAGAAAACAAAGCTGGCAGGCATTGTGCTCCTTCCAAGACTCACGCGGAGACAGAGAGGCCCTCCAGACTCGAGTCTCCGGCTCTGGAGGGTATCTGTGTTATTGTGTGACACGGGCCGCTATGCCAGATGGCTAGTCCGTGACGTGAACCCCACCCATACTTGTCAAAATGCCACCACGCTGGCTGGTGCAGGACATGCTAAATCCCTCTCGTGGGAGAAGCCAGTTTGCAACCATTCAGCTCCAATTACAAATCTTCAGTAGCACCCGAGGATTTGAGGCCATCCAAATATGGTGATTACTCCGCAGTTCCTGGAGGGGTGAAGCTGAGAGCTGAGCTCTTCATTGGTATGCGCTGTTTACTTACTGTCTGTGTGTCCATCTGTTGATTTGGGGAACAGACGCGGCTCGATTTTTCTGTGGAGGCCACACTGGAAGCCTGGCTCACATATCAATTATCTGACATTATCCTGCAGTTTCATGGAATTCTGAATAGTCAAACAATAGTCAAGCCGGCGGAGACAGATATGACTAAAGCTGACAACAGGCTTTAGTCTTGGAGGGGTCAGAAAAGGGGTCAGGTTATGTATTTTTTTTCTATTTGCTGAAGGGAAGGTCTTTAATCTTTCCATGCCACAGATTACTCTGTATTTTTTTCCTTTTCTTGCAAGATTTACCACAAAACGACAGAATAGTTCAGTACATGATACAAAATAGTATGAAGGTTTGTTTTCCCATATGCAGAGGACAACAATAATGTCTCTGTGTCCGGGCTTTCATGTAGCTGGTAGAACCAATACATCAGTTGTGGATCAAAAATAGAGAGCAGCTGGAATGCTCAGGAAATAAAACATAATGTAGGCTATTATATTTGCTAATGTGTTTCTAATTCCACTCTTAAAGTTACTGTGAGGAACTTTTAACTGGTTGTGAAACAGTCTCAATTTAATACTGATGCCTTTATATGACCTACTTAAATAAACGAGATCATCAGCGAGAAGACCGGCTATTGCTATAGTTATTCTTAATGCTTGTCATCGTTGCCACCGGGTCAGATCCGTCTTCGTTGCCGCCTTCTACCTGCAGTCGGAGCTCCGGCGGGACGTAGAAAGCTCCGCGCCAGACAGCAGCCGTTTGTCCTCCGGCCAAGATCAGAGCTTCGCCACGCTGCTTCTCCGGTCCCCACGGGGAGCCAACCAAGCCCCCAGGAAGAGGGCTGGGTGTTGAAGCAAATTTTCGTAGTGGCCAAACGGTGGAATTACAACTTCTGTGTCCGTCACGTGACACAAAAAAGACTTTTTCCCCATAGACTTACATTGTTGAGGTAAATCAACTTCCCAGTATGTACACTTACATAACCCTTATTTAAATCATTAGGTCCTAAAAGTTGTAAAATGCACTGATTGCTGAATCTAGAGCTCATCCATTCAGGTGAATGAGCCCCAGACCGATGGCTGGGAGGTGGGTTAAAGGAAACACTACTGCGCCTGCTCTATGGGCCCAACGGATGCAGAAGATCGCCGGATGATCCGGGTACTTCCTCACTTGGCAGTTGAGCCATTTAGGCTTCATGCGCCACTGAGCAACTCTCATAGGAATGAACTTGAGCCCGCTGCCAACACTGTATCCAGTTCTCTTTATACATGGAGCCAACACCGACACCGCGCTGCTGGAGGCCTCGGCCGTATTGCTGGGTCCGCTGCAGGGAAGGGAGGCACGGGAGAACCAGAACCAGCACTGTGTGGGGAAGACTGTTAGACCCTGCTGCAGTAAAATGAGAGGTTTTCTAAAGAGAGTCTGGTGCTTCGTAACACCACCGCTTTTGTCCACAGGGACCGCCAAAATGAACACAAAATGAATGTTCCTTGTAGCTTTAATATGCAATTTTGGCAATGTAAAAATGATTGCCCTATTAACATATAAAGTTTGAAATAAATTTTGAGTTTAGAAAATGAGGGATGTCGCATTATTTTTTGTATGTCAAAGGGGAGGGTCCAAATCAAATACTAAGAAGAAGAACAGGGTCTTTCTTTAAAAAAATAAAGAAACATGAGGTTCAGCCCCCCTCTCCCCACTGTGATAATTTCCATACAGTCCCTTAGCGGTCTGACTCAGTGAACAGGCTTTTTTCCCCCTCCATCACCCAAGACTTCATTTTTGACACTGAACCACATTTTCCTCCTTCCCTGTTTGAAAATGTCACTGTCACGGTACCAAAGCGATGGCCCGTTAAATCACAGTCATGAGTCATTTTAATGAGAGCAGAGGGGTATTTTAAGTGCGACACATTAAATCTGGTGCTGAATATAGTTTTGTTTGACCAAAGAAGCCCAACATGATGGGTCTGGCCAAGGACGGGCTCTAATTCACCATTAAGCACACAGATAGGCAATCTGGCCTCTCTTCAGGGATTCTTTGTGGGATAATAGGACCTGCATGACACAAGCACTGTTTGGATAACCACTTCACGGGTATGGGGTTGCTACAGTACACACTGCTTCTATGTTTCTATGATTAGCCATATCGAGCCATTAGGGGCTCAGTTAACATCTGGTGGCTCCTTGTTGGACTTAAGGTCTCTGTAGGACTGGCTAAGTTGAAATCACATTTGAATTTAAATGGTTTACGTGTTTATGGTTTTGTCTCTGGATAACGCAGTCCGGTCAGAAAAAAACAACCCTTAGATGAGAGAAAATTTAACTTTTGTGTTATTACCCCAATTTGCCATAAGTGGGTCAAAAATTTCCTATGGGACATTTTTCTTTATCGGTTGCTTTTGTCCGGCATGTTATTAGTCCTATGCTTCACCAGGCTACACCACTACATGCCACCAAATCCTACACACTGCACCTTTGATCTAATACCTGCATGAAAACAGTGTAGTCTTAGGTCCTTTCAACATTGTAAATGACATCTTGACAGCACTGTATGACATTATGTCAGTCATCACTATGACAATATGAAAACAGCAGGGTTCGGAAATACTTTACTCATCAAGATAACAACACTGGCAGGACAGAGTCGCTACTCGTGACAATACCACACTTTTAAAGTGCCACTGTTGGTTAGTATTTAGTTCTTGCAGGAAGACAAAACACAACAGCACTAAACAAAACTGGTGTGGAATTCAAATAATTCATTTCAGCAAAATTAAGAAGAAAGCATATTTATTGTTAAGAAAAAAAACTCCAATTGAAAAAAGTGCTCACAATAAATTAAGATGATTTTTTTTGACAATGAGAGATTAACTCGGCTACATCACGTCAGTGAGCCCTCATGTCCAAACCAAGAATAAAATCCTTCTCTATAAATTGACATTTACAGCCTGTGCATACAACTGATTATAAAATATAAATAAACAGCCACCTTAGTATAGCGGTATAGACATTTAAACAAAAATTACCAACAAAAAATAAAAAGGGCTATAAAACAACAGCAGTCCAACAAGCATCATTAAGCTGAATTAAATAGCCTGCCACTTTTTATACAATTAACAACAGAGTAAAGCATCACCAAGGCAACCAACACGGAGATGGATAAACACTAAATACTCCACAGCAGCTTCAGCCAACTAACACACACATTAAATCTTGATTAATCCATTAGTTGTTTGGTCTATAAAATTTAAAAAAATGGTGAAACATGCTCATCAGTTTTTCCCAAAGCCCAATATGACATCTTCAAATGTCTTGTTTCGTGCACAACTCAAAGATATTCAGTTTACTGTCTAGAGGAGTAAAGAAACCAGAAAAAAATCACATTTAAAGGGACTGTTTGTAACTTTTAACACGTATAAATAAATCCGGGTTGGTGTCCCATGCGTCCTCGCGTGTGGCTACGCTGTTCAGACTCAGACTCCAACACAAACTACACGGAAGCACCGTGAACTGCAAAGTTCTATCTAGTGAAGCCCGTCTTGCAAAACAGTGTTGGCGGCGGTCGTAGTACGCGGAGGAGACCGTAGCTTTGGTCTCCAGGGCCGGAGTCTCTGCTGTACTCTGCTCCTCTGCCTGCCTGCTTGCCTTCACTCACACGCCGTGCTCGTTCTCGCTATTTCGCTCCACTCTCACGTGCACGCGCGCACACTACACACTGCAGGAGAGTTAGTAGCTCTGAGAATATCTAGTGAATGTACAGTGGACGTTGGTGCAGAAATAACTGCTGCAGCTCCTCCAGACCAACAGAGGTTTCCCGTGTCTTGTGAAGTGACGGGGCTCCGCAGCGAGAAACGTTATCGTCTCCGACCGGGTGCCGGTGTCTCCCTCCGGCCGCGGTCGGGAGGCTGAGGCAGGAAAAGCCAACACTAGGATCAGCTGTGATTCATGGAGAGACCTTCGTCTGGTCAGCTAACATTACTGCCAAGCAGGTGAAATATAGAGTGATATTGTGGTTTTAGCTGACATCTGTCGCCTCACTGTTTTGAGCGATGCTCGTTCATGTCTATTTAGAGCGAGCACAAGCTTGAGCCCGACGCTAACTTTCGTTGATTTAACTGCCGCAGGTGTCGCTGTTAACAAGCATTTCTGATTCTTACAAACAGTCCCTTTAAGAAGCTGGAATCAGATAATTTTGTCTTTTATTTTTCTTAAAAACATACTTAAACAGATAAATCGATTATCAAAATAGTTGGCGATTAATTTAATAGTTGACAACTAATTAAACTGGCCACTTAAACTGAACTAATCCTATCTACTGAAATTAGTTTTTTCCGTGCTGATATACAGTGTAACCTGTAGAGGGCGCTCTATGCTGCCATTGGCCTTCGTTCTGCTTTAGGTTAACAGCGAGGAAGCCGAGAGGGCCAGAACATTCTAATGAGCTAATGTGTGTGTGACTCCTACACCTTGTTCTCAGGTGGGTAAACTATTGCAACCTGGTAAATATTCAATAAAATGCAAACAGTTTGATTCATGGAGAACTTGAGTAAAACGCAGTACAGCGAAATAAATAAGAAATGCAGTAAAAGGTGTTATTTTCAACAACAACATGCTCGTTTTAGCATGCTAATATGTAGCCTAGCCGTTAGCCAGGTGGATGGTTTCTTTTACCGAGTGTGGAAGCTGCTTCTGCAGTCTTGTAGTTTAGACTTTGACTTGTGCTATGATACCTTTTGTTATTATTTTCTTTGTGTTAATGATTAAGTGAAATGTGAAGTGTTAAATATTAAAGTGAATTTAGATCTCAGTACAACATAAAATCATTACAGACATTGGTAAAGCCACTCTGGTGATTTATGATATATGTCATAGTGATTTTGGTTACATATAAACCAGGTAGCTATGTGTACAATGAGATATTAAGCACTGTTATTGTTCAGTTAATGTTATTAATTGGAGAACCTTTCTAATGCAAATCGTGAACATTGAATAAGTCATAGGGAAGATTTATTGTATTCTAGTTATTGTATTATGGTAAATATTGAAATGTGAACGACATGCAGAATATGTGTAGATGCAACTGTTGGAGAAGAATCATGTGCAAAGAAAAAGTGATATAACACATGTATTCAACTTCATTTTGATTTAACTATCTCAGTATGATTGCAATCCATTGCGCTGGTCACTTGTTTATTCAAAGTTTATTAATATTGAATGTGTCGCATCTCAAAATTGCATCAAATTCGAAAAAAGCACTCCCCTGGGTTCCCAGCAATATATAAATTAGACCATGTAACTTTTACAGAGTGTCAGCTGACTGCAGCATGTCTCCTCTCTGAACATGGAGCTTTGCCCTCCTGCAGCAGCTTCCTCTCTGCTGCAGCTGCTGATTTGGCGACTCTCTAGGGGCTAAGACAGGAAAGGCCCGATCACCCTTTGTTATGCACCTGGAGCGGGGGATGGATAAAAGGGCAAAATTTGAGGATCGGAGTGGTTGAGTGGTAGAATAAGGAACAAGAAGATCAGAAATGTAACTGGGGGCAAGGTCGTGCAGTGCCTTATATGTAATCAACAAAATGTTATATTTTATTCAGAATTTTACAGGAAGCCAATGGAGGGATGCCTGAACAGGGGTAATGTGAGACCAATGACTAGTTTTGGTTAATAACCTGGCAGCTGCATTTTGAACCAACTCTAGGCGATTTAAAGCAGTTTGACTGAGGCAGGTGTAGAAGGAATTACAATAGTCTAGACGGGAGAAGATGAAAGTGTGAATGAATAGTTCCGAGAGAGACAAGATGCATCTGCTTTTTGCAATGTTTCTTAGCTGGAGAAAACAGGACTGGACAAGTTTAGTGAGATGACAGTCAAAAGTCATATACCGGTCAAAGATGATGCCAAGATTCTTAGCAGTAGGTAGGACTGATATTAGGATGTAACGGGGCAATAAACTGCAGTGGCGAAATTATCGGGTTCAGTTAAAAGAATTTCAGTTTTAAGCGAGAGTACATGTAATTTGAAACTTCCACCGCTGCTTACAGTTGTGCACTATTCTCTCTAGTCTCTTTTTGTAGTTTTGGCCCTTCCACCACTGTGTCTCTCAGCTTCTGCTCTGCTCACTTCTGTGGCGTCTCTGTCCATGTGGGTGTTTTGCAGCTTTTTCACTGACAGACAGTGTAATGATGCCCTACGGATGAGCCCCGCTGGGTCTCGGAGCTGCCATACACCAATCTCCTCACACTGCTAGAGAATGTCAATCAGCTGCCCCTCTGCATAGCCTCTCTTCTCACCTGTCTCACCCTGTTCTCTGTGTGTGTGTGTGTGTGTGTGTGTCTGTGTGTGTGTGTGTACCTCCACACATGTACATCCGTATGATTGTCTCTCTGTTGTGTCATTTTCTTGGCAGGTTTGGCGAAGCCCATGGGGCTAGTTGAGGGGCCCGGAGGCCTCGGCCAGGGGGGAGCTGCTGCCACTCTGGGAGAGGACAGTCATGATGCCGAGGGGAAATACGAGGAGTACGGCTACAACGCTCAGCTCAGTGACCGCATCTCACTGGACAGGAGCATCCCTGACTACAGGCCTAAAAAGTATGTCCACCTTCTGTTTCTTCTCATTTTCTGTCATGTACATTCTCCTTCCAACTACAACTCTACACCTGTTTTTCCCCCTGGCAGGGTTGTGTAATGTTAGAGAGACTTGTAACTGTAAAGTTTGCCAGTTTAATCCCCGCTGCTGTGGATTGGCTCTATTTCTGTGAAGGCACACAATGTACGGCGGGACTTTTTGCCAGGAAACTGGCATTTTCATCAAGCGCATAGTGTTTTTTCTCTTCTTCTTCTTTTTGGTATTTATTTGTATTTTGGTGAATCTCCAGGACATTTACTGAGCCAAAATAGATGCAGAGTTGCGGTACAAGGTGTGTCAGAAATGATAAGCTGTGCAGTAAAATCATGGTGTTGAGGATTTTTGGAATTTACAACAGCCTCCTGCAAGCTCAGACCAGGTCAAAAGTGCATGGCAGACTCATGCGATTCTTATGCTTTTGCTAAGCAATGAAGTCTGAAAAGCTTCTTTTCCACTGACTGGGTTTAATTCCCATTAGGATATATATGAGAAAATCAGATAATTATTCCTAAATACATGCAGCAGTGGTGTGAACGGTTGTGATCCAACAAAGAGCAGTCAGTATGCACTTGGTGAGGATGCTCTAAGTGGGATTTGAGTTTGTTGTGTCCTGTACAGATGCCAGGGACAGAATAGTGGATGGTTATATTAAAACCAAGGCAACATGGCAACCAACTTAGCTTTTTACTTTAAGTTTAATTTAAAGTGATGTATATTTTCCTCATGTTTTCATCTTTATTCAAGACTTAGTGCGTGCTGTCAGAGGGCTGATGAGATTTATGGAATGCCATATGGATCAAAAACAGCCTCTCATTGGTTTCCATATTAAACAGAAAAATGCAAATGTCACCCTTGTAAATTTAATGGCCTCCAGCGGGGGACATTCCTGTACACCTGGTGGTTTATGACATTCATTTTGCACTGGCCGCCCCCAGGTTCCCAGTGGCGCATGGCATGTTGTAAATTTGCACCAACCCAAAATGACATGAGTCACAGAGCAGTGCATTCCAGATGTATAAATTAATTGGCTGATGGACTGTGGAGAAATTGTTTGTGACCCCTGCGGTGTTCAATAGAGTAGTGCTCCAACATCCCTGATGAAAATTTGCATATATATATATACATATATATGCGCCAGCTGCAGTGTTTGAGCACAACAGACAACTGAGTCCCCAGTTCACCCGTCGGGAGAGTTACTGTAGCTGCCACGATGCTGTGTGTAGTGTCGCGGACATGCAGCCTCTTTCCCAGTAACTCTCCACCGCACATTTTAGTTTTGTTTAGCAGGTTGTCAGTTGTGTGTCTGGTGTAACGTTACTTTGTCTGCCCAGCGTGAAATAGCGAGAGTCCAAGTGTCCAAGTGTTCGTGTGTGTGTTTGTGCTACGTTAGCAGCTCAAGCGTTGCCGGTGGCTTCGTGCTCGCAATTGTCACACACACACGGTCTGTCAGCGCGGCGTAACTTCAGCGAGTTTCCGACAGACCGTGTGTGTGTGGCGGCGGTGAGTGTGGGGTTGTCGGTGGCGTTATAGCTGTGAATGTAAGTGTAGCAGTGTGTATACAGTTAATTCGTCGGTTAATAAACGCTACAACTCCTCAGCTCAAGCGAGCTCCTGTATCTTGCGATGCCGGCTTAGACTCTCTTAAGGTGGGCTGTTAAAGTGGACCAGCTTTTCTCCTTTAAGTGACAAGCCGCTCCTCTGAGTTTTGCTCAGCTTTTCAACTTTTTCTTAAAGTCGGTTAACGGAGAAACGGTTAATTATTAACATTCCTAACATATAGATACAGTATATATACTGTAGCTTAAATTTAGGGGTGTCAAACGATTCAAATATTTAATTGCGATTCATCGCACATTTTTTATCTGTTCAGAATGTACCTTAATGGGAGATCTGTCAAGTATTTAATACTCTCATCAACATGGGAGTGGGAAAATATGCTTGCATTATGCAAATGTATGTATATATTTATTATTTGGAAATCATTTAACAACACAAAACAATGACAAATATTGTCCAGAAACCATCACAGGTACTGCATTTAGCATAAAAAAATATGCTCAAATCATAACATGTCAAACTGCAGCCCAACAGGCTACAACAGCAGTCAGTGTGTCAGTGTGCTGATTTGACTATGACTTCATTTCATTCACATCTTGAGGTCAGAGGTCAATGGACCCCTTTGAAAATGGCCATGCCAGTTTTATTTCTTCCCAAAATTTAACGCAAGTTTGGAGGGTTATTTAGCCTCCTTCGCAACTTTTCTAGGTTTTTTAGTTTCATATGATGCCAGTATCTTCACTCTAGCTTTAAAACTGAGCCCGCTACAACTTTCGACGGCCCTTCAGATTTTTAAGAGGTTAATTAAAAATCGCAAGTTGTGTTAAAGAAATTAGTGGCGTTAAAACGAATTTGTGTTAACACGTTATTATCGCGTTATCTTTGACAACCCTACTTACAGTATATTACAATGTTATCTCATAGACCACACTGGCTGTTGGTTTGATAGAGTTGTTTTAAAAGTTCTTGTTAAAGAATTATACAAGGAGATACATAATAGTAAGAATACATTTTTGAAAAGCATTGAACTGTACCCTCTTCCATATCTGATATTTCTTTTGTCAGATATTTTGAACAGAGCTGGGCGACAGACACACACATTAACACATTAAAGAATTTTAGGGGAAATACGGCAATACAGTAACTGTAAATTCACCTTTATTAAAGAGATCCTTGGATGTGGTTTTTCAAAATCCAACCAACTTTTTGCATGTATAACAATGATTACGATGCATTGATTATGTTTTAATCACATTGATAAGGTATTGCTTCTTTAAAACCAAATTGAGATGAAAGAAGAGTGAAACGTGTCAGGTTGATTAACAATCCGTAACTCGTTTTTGCCTTTGCTGTCGAGAGTTTTACTAATTTTTCAAGGACAGTTGTGTTATGGGTTTCTTCACTTAAAATGCTCTTACAGTACAAGTAGACAAGCTAGCAAGGCTACCAAACAGTAGTGTACGGTACCGACACCTTCAGCTTGCTCCGACTGTCACGTGACCCGCCTTGCACATGATCCCTCGAGAGTCTCCTTCAGTCTGCACAAGCCGTCCTTACTTCCTGTTTGGTACTTTTCATCTTCTTCGTTTTTCTTATTGCCTAACTCCACTTAATCCTTCCTTCTCTCCTCTGTCAGTGCAGTAGAGGCAGTTTAGCCACAGGGCATCTCGGGGCCTCTGCCATGGGGAGTCACACTAAAGAAAATGACTTTAGACACGCCTAATGCCTACATGAAAGGACATGGGCAAGATGATGGTGATTGTTGAAGAGCTGTGTTATAATTTTGCAATAAAAGGAATCATGAATTACTTTATTTTTTATGAAAAAGACCCAGTGGACACCCATCAAGCGGCCTTAATGGTCCTTTTAAAATGAATTTTAAATGTAGAAAGTGAACTACAGCTGTGATACAGTGAGTGCTGCAGGAGACGGATTGGGGAGTGGGGGGAGGGGGCGGGGAGGTAATCAGGGCTGCCAGTGGCGTTCATATCACACAGTGTCAAAGAACAATGGCGACAGGCAGACACACTGAGAGGAAATCTGACGGCCAAGAGAGGTTTCTGAGGGCTTTAGCGGGGATAACAATTCATTTCATCCACGCTGCTTTGTTCCGAGCTCTTTTCACGCCCAGAAAAATTAGACAAGAGTAGAACAGGGAGGAGGAGGGCGAGTGAAAAAAAAAGCTTGCTAATTAATAAAGTCAGCTGAGAGCGCCTCTGGAATGGAGGGGTTTTAGGAAAGTCCTTTTTTTAATCAACTTGTTCAACAAAAAAATGGGACGTAAGACAAAAGGGAAGTGAGTGTTGGGGGTTTTCTGAAGTGATTGTTTCAGGTTTTAAATGGGGCTGACTGTGTTTGTGTGTATGGATTTAATGCTAGTTTCACGGGTTGTGACTAGATTCTGCAGGCTTGTCATCATACACTTCTTGATCTGTGTCTCCGTGTCCAGAATATTTTAACACGTCGTGTTAAACAAGGTAAAGCTTCAGTCCATGACAGCTATCCAATAGGTACACTCCATGATAAAGACTTGGAACATTTGTTGTGACGCTCAATGGAAATCAATACAGTGCATTGTGCAAACAGTTTTCTTTGCTTCTTGTGGTTACATCACAAAAGCAGCACTTTAAAGAGAAACATCAAAGTGAAAGAAAATGGATTTATGTACAGCCAGAACAATACTGTTACTGCCAGAATTGTTGTGGCACCAGTGAGGACTTTTAGTGCGCCTTTCAGCAGTTCTGTGCCTCATACAGTACGAAAGACTTTTACATATTTCGGATTTCTAATCCTGATTCTGCAATGATGTCCTGCCGGCAAAAGGTGACTGCAGCACTGCAGAAGTGAGGTTAAATGCAGGAGCCAGTCACCTCCCGTCTAATGGGCTTTTAATTGAACAGGAGTCATTGAGCAGAGGACTTTGGTGACTACAGGGAAGCAAAGTCCATCGCCATGACCGAACGGAGCCGCACATTCTCAAGCCCCTCTCTTTTCAAACCTGCCTGTCTGCAGCAAAAAACAATTCATAATAATTACAGTCACAATTGTCTCTCGGACAAAAACCTGTAATCCCCTTTCACCGCCCGCCAGCCTTCATTTCTCTCTTCTGCCCTTCACGTCCGCAAGTGACATTCTTAACTGAGATACCGAGGGACTTAAGTCGGCTCTATATTATGGTGACTCTGAGCCTGCCATTCGCTGTCCTTGGGAGGCTTACATATGATAACATCTCATTGGGCTGCGGAGAGAAAAACAACAAAGGCAGGCGAGCTGGTAAGATTACTGATGCCCACAAAACAAACAAAAAGATATTAAATGTAACTTGTGTCACTCATAAATAGAAAAGTGCATTCAAGGCGTCAAACCTGCTTTTCACCCTCCAGTTCTCCTCCACCAAGGGGATTCATATTCAATTACTCCTAATCGCACCTGTATCTCTATTGTCACTTTGTTGAAGATTTGATTTCTGTTTTGTCAGAATAGTTAAACCCAAAACTACATCGAAACCCAAGGACCCTTCGTCTTGTGTTTGTCTGCCTGTGGGAGGGTGATAACCAGAGAGGGAGGCTGAAGAAATGGGTTTACCTCATCTCTTAAGCGTCTGATACTGCAGAATGGGATCGTAAGGTCTCCGCGGTGCAGGAGCTCCTGCTGCAAATTGTTGCTCTTTCCAGTGCTGGAGTTTATCTCCTGGATGGGAGGGTGGAGAAATGACAAGGCAAACGATTATCTTCCTGAGAGGAGCGCTCGCGGATTGGAAAGTTGCTTTGCCTGCACTGCGCGGGTTACGGGAGGTTAATGTGAAATTTCTCAGCAAATAAGAGCGGCCGGCGGGGAAAAAGTCAGAGGGAGTAGCCGGGGTAGCAGGTTGGTGGAGGAGGAGAAGGGGGGGGGAGGTGAGATTGGAATACATCTTAATCTGGCGCTCTGTTTCTGTCAAAGCTTGTTCCGGGTCAAATTATGAGCGCTGGCCAGTGAGCTCAGTCCCATTACAAACAGATGAGTCGATCGCTCATCCTGTTACGCCTTTACAAGGCTTCCCCGCTACTGCAGACAGGTACAAATTTAAGGCTGAGCGATGCCCTAAATTGGATCCAGTAACTAGGGCAATGGAACTACAATATCACTTTACGATCTCGACACTGAAATCCAGCCTCACACCACATCTCAACTAGAAGCCATGAGGCTGTCTTGCCCCCTCTGACATTTTCAAGATATTACTCTGGTAATATTCATTAAACGCAGCCGCTCCGCTAGTCGTATAACTGAACAGTAGTGAAATATACATTACTTTGTTTTGCACAGTTGCCATGTCGTAGCTGTGCGAAGGAGTGCCGCGGTGCAAAAAAAAAAAAAAGAAAATCTCCCCTTAAACTCACTGCCAGATTTGTCATTGTATTTATAGACCTGGCAAGGCTGATTGAGAGAGGCAATAGAGAAAGCTGTGAGAGGGAACAAAGGAGTTGCTGAGGGATAGCATAAATGCACGGGGAAGGACTGAAATGATACAGTGGAGGGGTTATCAATCAAAACACTTGTGCATTTACTCTTACGGATAGAGCGCGAGAGCAGGGCTTAAAGTATAGATAGACGTACGCAGCGTGCTCCATCATAAACACTCTCTGTGGTTTAGTTTTCCTTTTATTACCTCTGCTGTCAAATGCATGTGGGCTGCGGTAATGGAAGTGATTGATAACAGTGCATGAAATTAAGCTTTCCCAGTAGAACAGCAAGCCCTAGCCTACTTGGCCAGTGAGACTATAAAGGCAGCAGATTGTCATTCCTATGCATGAATCAATGCCAATATTACGTTAAGGAGTCATGTAAGAAATTAAATGAATGAAGATGTTTGAGTGCTTCTCAGGTACCTATATTATATTCCAACTACCTTAAAGTCCAAAGTTGTGTCAATATCTGAGGCTGAACTCTGCTCTGTCGCCGTAGTGTCGCACAAAGCAGAGATTCAGGCAGACTTTTAGTCAAAAAATAGAAGTAAAAAAACAAGACTTACATTCATCAGGTGGCGATAAACTTGTCTATGACACAAATAAAATCTAACGTTACTCCGTATCTGTTGGATGTGTAAATAGCCAACTGTTTGCTAATAAGTAACTAACTAATTAATGAATTTAAAAATATTTATCTGTATTTTTTATTATTAAGACTAACATCATTTCTGTGCCATAGAAATAAAATAGGAGTAGAAGGGTCATTGAACCATTTGCTGTGATAATTTGACTAGTACAAAAGAAAATGGCGATTGTTGTAAGTTGTTATGGTGGCAACAGAACCCACGTCAGTGGGGCCGCAAAGTGTGGTCGCAGCTCGCCGGGAAGAGAATGAACACAACTCCCGGAGACTGGTGACACCCGGTGCTGCCGCTGACCACCAGCCCACTGTTCGACTCATTTTTCGTAATCAGTGCAGTACCCTTAGCATGGCGGAACCAGCCCAAGAGTGTGCCAATGATTGTTCTGTGGAAGAAGAAACACTCACTTTATCATGTTATTTTGTCTATTTGCAATTAAAGTTCAGACATTAAACTGACAACAACAAAGTAAAGTGCAACAGCATGCATTCTGAGAAAATGAATATGAAAAGCAACTAGCTCAAATTGCAAGGGATTCATTTATAATGGAAATTGATGTGACAACAGTACTTTCCCCATGGTGTATTAGATAGATGTGCAAACTAGTAAAAAATGTAAAGTAAAGCCCAGAAGGAAAGTAAACAGTCTTTTATGATGATATGCAAATGCGTTTACTATATAATTTCACAAGTAAATAAGATACCATCTGCTGTGTCGTCCTACATAATTGCTAGTTCCTCTCTTGCCAATTCTCATTGTTGAAAGGTGAGAACCTGCTAACGCATGCCCGCCACACACACACACACACACACACACACACGCACACACACACACACACACACACACAGACACACACACACAGAAACCAGCGGCTGTGGAGTATAAGGAGGGTTCCAATGGGTGGAGAGAGGAGGATGTAACTTTAGCACCATGCTGAGCTCCATCTGCTGTGTGGCCGTCCCCCTGCGGCCTGACCCCATGGATGCTGCTGACTCAAGCTGACATGGCTGTTCACCGGGGTATCAGGGCGCCGAGCACCAGTAGAGCTCAGATGGCGCACAGCGAGGGTGGAAGAGCAGCGAACGTGCTGTCTTTGAACACAACATGTTCAAGGTAGCATAATTTTGACTTTGATACCAACACCACCAAGTTTTATATCTAAAAATATGACTACACAGTGAACGGGGAAAACATCAGCACTGCCATAACCACTGTTACATTTAGATAGAAGATGAGGTTTTAATTTCATGTACTTCAGTATGCAGAAATAACACACTATACCATCAGATCAGTGATTGTATGCAGCATCACGTTTTCATTTGGGCATTTAGCTTTGCTGCGTCTTATTATTAGTTGAGATTATGGATGCTCTTTTCAGTAGCAGCCCTTAATTTGTGATTCAGGATGAGACAGTTCATTTTTAGATAACTTGCCAAATGCAGATTTTCGAGACAGAATTTCAGCCTCACTCGTTGCCTCTATCACATCTAATAATCTGTGATAGCATGTGAGACTGATGCATTCTGACAAATCAATACATTGTCTCATTAATATTTCGTGAATGGGATTTCACCTGGCAAATGCAATACGTCAGTCTTTAACACCACTCTGCCGTGATGTTTGGCAAAAGACTTCCAGAGCTTAACGGGATTTGCTGAAGCTAAACGAAACCCATAGATTTGTTTACACTATACTTGATTTATGCCAATTTGATATTCTAATAAAGAACTATATTACATTCATTACAGCCAAGATCTCTTGTAAATAATTCAACCACAACAATTACAATAGCCACCTCATCATCTCTACATAATGAGTCAGCACTGCTGAATAAGATATGGGAAAACACGGAGAAACAAAGGCAGAAGCGAATGAAATGCGTTTGTCAGCTGTTGCGTTCGGAGCCTAATTGGAGCGGCGCGGAAAGATTCACAAGATGTTGACTGTGTGTGTGTGTGTGTGTTCACAGTTGCCATAGGGATCAGCTAAGTGCTTCCGTCCAGTCGACACTGTTATTTCTGACTTCAAAGCCACGGTGCGCCTGTGAGAAAATACTGTAATTTACTGGAAGTGACAGGCGCGTTTGGCAGACTTGAGATTATCAGCAGAGAGTAACAGGATTGTTGTGACTGAGTGTGTGTAGAGACACTCAGACAGAAATGAATGTGGTGTATATTCATTTGCATGGCGTAGTGTGCAGTTCATTTTATTAATAGTGTCAGTGTAATTGGTAACATGAGGTCGGATTCCAATCACAGACATGAGGTTACCATGGAGTCCATGTACTGTGTGAGATCAAAAGAATGAAGCATGACGGACGGTGAGAGAGCTCATTGGAGATGGAGGAAATTGACTACATTTAAAAGGATACTCGTAACCGGTTTTGTGTATTAACCTGGTTTTGATCATATCCATGATTCACTTCCCTGTGTAGGTGATTCTAACATTATCCAGGCTTCTGATTGTCTGTGTCAGTAGAGGCATGTGTTTGACTTCTCCACATCCAGCCACATTGTCATTTCTGTACTGAATGAATTCCCACAGCAGTTGAGGATGAACCCAGCTTGGCTGCCTGGAGTCTGCTGCATTTACCACTGTGACAGGACCTGGCTACTCTATGTGACCATTAGCAATGGTAGGCAATGCAGTCTATCCTTGACATTGCAAAAGTCAGACTTTATTTGAGCTTGTAGATCATCATCATGTCAATTAGCATTGTTTGTTTCAGGGGGAGGAAATGTTGGTCCGTCCCCCTCAGGATGAATTGTAATCAGTATTGATCCTCTGACCTTTAATCTAGAGCCATCGTCACGACACAACATTTTAATTTGTCCAATACTTTGGATCATGAACAAATACCTGTAAAACTAATTAGGGCTGCATGATATTGAAAAAATATCTACGATTATTTTGACTGATATTGCAAAAGTGTTTTGCGATATTAGAGGGTATGATCATTTCTACATCATTATTCTCATTTTAATTGAAAAACATATTAAAATGATTATGGTGTGATTTTTGCAGGGATCTGTACCAAATAAAGATGTTTTCTTAAGTCTGTAGAATATGTTGTGTAGACCAGGACATCTCTGCAGCACCACATTATTTAATTTAAAACTATATTTTGACACACACTGCACCTTTAACAAATATTGTGATTTCCTCCTCATCCTGCGATTTGAAAATTGCAGAAGGACATTTTGCGATAAAAATTTGATTAATTACGCAGCCCTAACACTAATGACAATCCCATCAGCCTCAACTGTACTTTGTGTTTAGTGCAAATGAGCAAAAGTTAGCATTAAGGATGTTAATAATTAACTGTTTAACTGTTAACCGACATTAACAATTTTAACCAATTAATGCTATCGGTTAAACGGTTAAAAGAAATATTAAAAAATAGCTGAAAAGCTGAGCAAAAGTCAGAGGAGCGGCTTGTCAGTTTAAGGAGAAAAGCTGGTCCACCTTAACAGCCCACCTTAAGAGAGTCTGAGCCGGAGTTGCAAGATACAGGAAGTTGGCTCCCGTCTTGAGGAGTTGTGGCATGTATTCGCCGACAAATAAACTGTACACACACTGCTACAGCTACGTTCACAGCTATAATGCCCCGGACAACCCCACACTCACCGCCGCCACACACATGCGTGCGGTCTGTCGGACACTTGCTGGCGTTAACGCTGGGCTGACAGATCGTATGTGTGTGACAACACAGAGCACAAAGCCACCGGCAACGCTAGAGCTGCTAACGTAGCACAAACACGGACACGGCATGTCGGCCACTCGCTTTCGTTACACCGGGCAGACAGAGTAACGTTACGCCAGGCAGACACACAGCCGGTGCGGTGGAGACTTGCTGGAAAAGTGGCTGCATGTGTACTCGACAATACACGCAGCATCGTGGCTGCTAACTCTCCCGGACAGGTGAACTGGAGACTCAGTTGTCTGTTTTGCTCATTCACTGCAGCTGGCGCACTGCTACATGCGACGCACTAATCTTGTTGGTTAACGGTTGATAATCGGTTAACCAGGGTTTGGTTATTGGTTAAAAAGAATTCAAAATTAGCATCCCTAGTTAGCATGCTAACATGTTAAACTAAGATGGTGATCATGGTAAACATCATACCTGCTAAACATCAGCATTGTGAGCATGTTAGCATGCCAGGAATCCAGGTCTCTATAAGAGAACTCTACCTGGCATATTTAGGCTTCTCAAAACCAGGATGAGAACTTATCCATTTATTTAATGTTCACATGTGCAAACACATAACCGGGATACACGGGAACACACTGAATGATGAGGAGTAAAACAAGATATTCATAAACATTCATAAAATGAAGACAAAGTTCAGTTTTTACCTAGTGTGCCTAAAAATTACGTTCATATACAACTAATTTGCTTCGCCAAGTACATTTTGGAGGACAGTAATTTCTACCTGGACGATCACTGGCTACTTTTTTCCCCTTCTATCCAGGAATTGTGACATTCTTATACTTCACACAAGTTTTAGGACATACAAAACACATGACTTTTGACAACAGAGACTGGGGTTACTTCCTGCATCTCACTTGTTATTAGCTATATGTTATTAAAAAACTTGGTTAAGGTTAGAGAGTGTTAATAGATTTGTTTGATTATTGAAAAAGTCAGTGCGTCACCATTGACCTTTCCAATATTTAACCATAACCACAATTCTTCCCTCAGGTCAACAAGGCAGTGAACCGTTTGTCGATAAGTTCAGTATAAGTGTTTTCCCGTTATGTTGATGGGAACAGCATTGCTAATGCAAATTATAATTATATAAACATTTTAGAAGACATTATATGGTCTTATATTCTCCCTCTTTATCATGGCAAGTATAGTGGGTGCTACCGAGGATGACTTGGTCATGAACCTGTCAAACCCAGTAAATACAGGCATTCCTCTCCTGACCCTGGAGAAATGTACTTCTTGCTCAGCATATGGTTTCAGTATGGCAGCTATACTGCAGCAGTACTCGCAGTACAGTACAGAGAATTCAGGCCTGGGAGCTGCAGCTTCACCATCAAATGGATGTGGGCCTTCAAATGATATCTTAGAAGAGTGCTATTTTTTGCCTTGTTGGTTTGGTGCACTGAGGAAAAAGTTATCCAGGATACATCCCTTTGTTTTTGGAGAGAAATAAGGCATCGTTAATGTCATTAGTTACACCTGTGATTTTCCTGCTATGACAAGTCAAAATGCCTGCTGTGAGAAAGGACTGTACTGTTGCTCTCAGTGAGGTTCACCAGGAGACCATGAGGAGATATCACAACACATAAAGGGCTTCCTATGAGAACATTTCAAACAGGTGTAACTAATCACATGAATTATGTCTGCATCCCATTTACTGCAGGTGTGCCGGCTCCAGGGCCCTGCTACTGCACGTGCTCACTGGCACGCCTACATGGAACGAAGCCATCGTTAATGTCATTAGTTACACCTGTGATTTTCCTGCTATGACAAGTCAAAATGCCTGCTGTGAGAAAGGACTGTTCTGTTGCTCTCAGTGAGGTTTCTCCAGGAGTCCTTGAGGAGGTATCAGAAGACCATGACGGGGTTCCTATGGGCCCCAAAGAAGGCTTTTATTTAAGACGTTTCAGGGATCTTTTCAGAAGCTCCCAGGTGTCCCAACAAGATTGTGAATATCTTTATTTCACTCGTCTTTTACACAAAGTCTGTTCTAAAGTCTTTTATTTAAATAATTAATGAATTCTTTCTTATAACTGTTGAAACTTTCACATTTTCTGCAGAAATCACTGTGACATTTGTTCTGCTATATGTATTGCCAGGTACCGTTTTGTATAGAGGACCTGCTGGGCTACAGTATATACACCAAATTAGGTCTTGCCGAGAGTTAAATGAGAAGATTGATATTACTCTCTTGTCTCTACAGTGAAGCTAAAGCTAGCAGCTGCTTAGCTTAGCTTAGCATAAAGACTGGAAATGCGGAAGGAGAACAACATCCGCTGATAGAGGGATTTTCAGCGGATTTTCTTAGCTTTGGACAAAGCAATGCAAGCTGTTTCCCCCTGTTTTTCAGTCTGTGTGCTAAGCTAAGCTAACTGGCTGTAGCCTTATATTTTACAGGTAGATATTAGAGTGGTATCTATCTTCTCATTTACCTGTCAGCAAGAAAGCAAATGCATATACATATAGCATATACAGTATATCTAGTCTGTCATATCAGCTAACTGCTCATATAAAACGCATACAGAAAAAGCTATACATGTTTATGTCAATGATATGCAAACAAAACATAGGTAGTTTTACTACTGGCTAATAACCTTAAATGTATCTTAACAGGTGTAAGCTGTTGACGTACGCAGAGGACCTCCCTCAGATCTCTGTGGTCTTCATCTTCGTGAACGAGGCCCTGTCAGTGATCCTGCGCTCCGTCCACAGTGTGGTCAACCACACACCAGCACACGTGCTCAAGGAGATCATCCTGGTGGACGACAACAGTGACAGCGGTAAGACCGTTGACAGGTTTATTAATAGGATGAAAACATATAAGGATCGCCACTTTAAGAATAACTTCCTGTAACAAGTCTTTAACCACTGGTGTCTTACTGTATATGCTCTGCTGGACGTTAACTGATGGTAGGCACTGAAATCTTGCCAGCCGCTGTGGAGGTTTGATCCAATAACTTTCATTTCCTTTTTGCATCATGTTTAATTGTTCCTCATCTACAAGTGTATCCTCTCAGGCTTTAAATCACGGAACCTGTAGAACCTGCAGTTTATCATTGTCTAAAGCTGTAGGTTTGCTTATTCAGTTGAGACAGTCACCCTATTTATCATGTCTCGTCTTCCCTGGTGGATGGTGAACTAAGGCGTCGTACACAAATGAGTTAGTGTGATGGTTTTGGACTCCTGCCAGAGTAGTCAGTCTTCTTGTGCTGCAGCTATAGTTTCTCATGTGTGTTGGTGTGTGTGTGTGTGACGCAGTTTTCTGTGTGTGTTTGTTTGGTTTTGTGAGTAACAGTTGAAGGGATAGAGAACCCCTGAGGGTGGACTCTTGAACACTGGGGTTTTAAAATAGCTTAAAAAAAAAGAGGAAAGAGAAGGGATGGGATTTGTCTCGTCCTTTTCTAAACTGCTGCTGCGTACTACTGTCTCCATGGCGATGTGGGCAAACGCTTCAGTTGCCTCCACACCATGACGCCCACAGCAGCTGACGATGCTCGGCTCCACATCCCAAAAGCTTTCCCCGTTTGGAAAGGGAGGGACAATGAACTAGATTCCAGACGACACTTGGCCCTCCTTCACTTGGCACAGAGTAACAGGCCTGCCTCCCTCAGGCTGGCAGTGGAAAAGGGCGCATGAATAACATACTGAAAGAAGGCCGAGCAGGAGTCACAACTGGCACATCTCAGCTACCCGCTGAGGCTCTAACTGCCTACAATTAAACAGGCAGCCGTTAAAAGCCAATGAACAGACAAAAATGGAAGCCGACCCCTCCTCTCATTATGTCAGTCTGTCCCACGCATTTTGACTCTCACTAGGGTTTTCTTGAAATAGACTTTTGAAGGAGAACCCTATTTTCAACTTTAAAGACTGTAACATTTTCTGAGAGTATTTAATTTGATTATATTTTACCTCTCCTCCCTCGCATAAAATGTTATGATTGCAAGGGTGTAAAAGAAACAGCATTTAGACTCTCTTGATAACAAAAACTCTGGAGTAACTCCATTATAACTGATTATCTGTCAACAGAAAACTCTGGAATACTTAAAAGCTGCTCAAACCAATAGATTCACATTAAGAAAGGATTAAATGAGTGTAATGTGAAAGGTGAAAATGAACATAGTGAACCAATAGATAATTCCCCTCTACTCTACGGAGCATTTTACCATATTTAAACTCACTGTTTTAGGTTACTGTACTGTTTCGGTTCATTCTCACCGCTCTTATTGGTGTTATTTCCAGCAGTAGCAAGCAGGTGTTTTTAGCAAAAACTTCTAAAAAACACTCTGCTCACTACCTGCCCAGCACCAAATGGCAGACAGACAAAGGTAGTGTCTAGCTGGTGATCATAGTGGAGCATTTAGCAGCTAGAGAGACAGATATTTCCCTCAGAATATGGTGGAGAGCAAAGCAGAGCTTAGAAGGGGGTGCATATACTTGCCCTTACTTTTGCAAAGTCGCCTGAAACACGACTCCAAATGAATGCTAATGTTGCTCCGCGTCTGCTAGATCTGTAAATAAGCCACTCTTTGCTAACAGCTTCAGCATATCAACTTGATAAGGTGATAATAAGTCTGCATTGTAATTATAGCTTGTTGAGCCACCTCCAAGTGACCAAAATAAAATCGATGAATGCTGGTTTAAGCATTTACAAAAAGAGAAGAGTGAACTGAACAGTGATTAAATAAGCAATGCAGGAACATTCAAATTTAATTGTACGTTTTTCATGTTTAAAATGGATTTGAGTAACCACCGTCATCAGCAAATGACATGACTGTCTGATATCCTGATATTTAAACCACAAAGTTGCCGTCCCATTCCCACTAATTAAACACTGGGGATTCACCTAATTTGCCACAATAACACCTCAGGCATGGAAAACTCATCAGAGCTGTTGGAATAAAGTTGTCTCCAGCCAGAGGAAGTAACAAATTGAAACTGATGTACCAGCTGTGTCCAAAACAGCAAGCGAGCGAAACAGAAAGCCAAACTCGTGGCCTCTGTCACTAGTTTAGTAACCTTCGCTGTAAAGCATCACAGACCGGCATGTAACATTAGTGTGCTGTGTGCGGTTCGCTGACATCACGGTGCATTACTACCAGGTGTTGATGTTTTTGGTGTCCATTTGTGCCTGTTTTAATGTAAGGTCAAGCTCAGGTCACTGCCTAGGAAACCGACGCGTCCGTCAGCGGCTCGTACTGTATGTTTACCAACAGAGACGATGATTCGTGCAGAAGTGTGAGCTGTTTCTCGGGAGCCGCTCTGCTGTGACATTAGACAATTAACATGCAGGCTGGGCTGCTTGACCTTTCCGGGACGGCTCTGTCTGTCCCTTCTCATTTAAACAAGGCTCAGTGAGATGAGTGCAGGACGTACAGCCACACTCACTCCTGGCATAATAAATTAAGCACCGGAAGCATGTTCTCCTTGTGCCTGAGAGGTTTATTCACAGCACTGGTCTGAGCTAAAGTCACATTCCCAGTGTTGAGCTTTGGCTGTGTGTGTGTGTGTGTGTTAGATGACTCCAATTCATTGTTGTTCACCATGTTAGCAGCAAGGAAAGACTTAATGAGGCCTACAGGATTCAATTCCAGCAAATACCACCACCAAATTGATAACTTAATGATTCATATAATGAAAACAGGATATAAACTGAGGACCAGTTGAGTACAGCTTGTAGTATTAATTTCCAGTGGAGCTGAATTACTTTCAACAATGCATACAATACATCTGATTAAAGAATGGAGGCTTTGCTCATCAACACACTGCAGGAAATTTGTCTGACACATTGTGACACTTGCAAGAAACAATTTTGAAAAAGAAACGGTTTCTATTTACTCTATAATGATCTTCGTTCGGTCCAATTTAGTTTAGTTTTTTTGGAGTTCTCTGACTTTACGTTCCATTAAAAGTCTGTCTGACTTTACAGTTGCAAAAAAACATATTAATGGACAAGAGTTTGTCTTAGTTGCACTCAGTGTCCGAAATTAACTTTTTTTTACCAGCCAAATATAACAAATTGCCTTTTTGTGTCCCATATACATTTTTTCAGTGCATTTTATTGAGATAGTGAAGTATTATATTTAATACAAACTTCGAGAAGAGGCAAAAGCACAATTTTAAGTTTAAATATATTGACGGTTAATCAATTCAAGCCTGAATACTAGGCTTTCATACCTTCCTGATATTTCAACAGGTATAAGCTACTAAAACAATAAATCCCAGGTACTTACATACACAACATACACTCCTTTATTACTGTTTGCATATTAAGAAGTTAAACATCCCCTTCAAACAACTGGATTTGTTCAAGTTTCTTGCCAAAAAACTACAATTTACAAGATTACATTTGAACACATCATGATAACGTTTCATTTTTTACTGAATAGAGCCTGAACGCATCTCAATGTAAATCATTGGCACCACCCATGTTGAAATCGACAGGACTAGAGCTAGTTAATGTTAGCTGTTTGCAGCCAGTAAGCAGCACAGTCCTGCGCGGAGCTAGCAAAGTTAACTAGCTCTCATCCTGCTGATTAAACACAGATTTGTTGTTCATAATGTAGCATTATCAGGGAAAGTCTCGGGCCTCGCTGGCTCAGCTGTCTGGGCTGGACCCACGGCTCCGCTCACTTGGGACTGGATCCCGGTACAGGCGTCAGACCTCTGCATGGGCTGCACGGGCTGCAGGGCAGCCCAGGACGCGGTGATTATTTTCAAGAAATCTTGTGATAGTGAGTTTACTGCATCTCAAAAACATTTTCTATCGTCCCCGGGATGACAGGACGCCGTTAGTCTCGAGCCCTGAGTAGAAAAACGATTACCATCACGTTTTCAGAATTTTGCCATAGACTGAAGTATCGGTTCTTGTGACATCCCTAGTGTGTGTGTGCCAAACTCCAACACAGAGGACACGCAGCACACCCGTAAATGACACCAAAGCGCGGTTGAGACTCTCAATGTAACCGAGCATAGTTTTTTATTATATGAGTATTTTGGTACAAACATTCACTCGCCAGTGTGGACATTTGGCGCTTGGCGGGTGTAAATTCCGGACCCTGGTTGCACTGTAGCTGAGACACTCAATCACATATCACTTTGTAAAACACAATCACATTCAGTCATTACTTGCAGTCAGACAGCAGTGCACAGTATGTTTACATCTATAGAGCAGGTAATAAAATCATCTAACATTAGAATGAATATATTAAAACCAATGAATAGGGACGATGAAAAGACAAAGAGCAGAGGAAAAGAATGTAATTCAGTTTAGAGAGTGTATCTGTAATTTCTGTCAGTTATTCTGAGAAAAATGAAGCATAATGTTGCCAGAGCAGAATAATAACTGAAGTGGATGTGACAATGTTAAGGGTGGAGGAGTCAAAAAAACATAAACCACTTTACCATCGTGCTGTTTCCAATAAATGTGTGAGAGGTAACCTCCATATTGCTGACACGCCGCTGCACAGATTATTTCCACGATGCACAGGTCACTGCCAAAGTGTTCCCCACTTACAGTGAAGGGCTTATACTGCCGCACTGCATTTGGATGTTATGCCAGGATGAGGAGTATCATTTTACTTTTGGCTACAATGTTTCTGAATATTTAATGAACAATCACATTACTTGAGGTGTGCCAGTTTACCCGTCGGGTAACTTCACTAGTCTGCTTGTGATCGATCAAAGCGATCGATTTTAGACCTGTTTCCGTATCAGTGTCTGAGACAAGTCCATAAATCCACCGTTAGAAGAATGTGGCCTGTGGTTTGTATAGCAGAGACCAGACCTGTAAAAACACAATGAAACACAACTGATGGATGTTCTGAGGCTGGTCTTAATGGATCGGAAACAGAAAATCCTGCGGTTTATTTTGAATAAACTGCTAGTTAGTTCGCACATAGGAGGCAGTTTGTGGGAGGATATACTTCAGGCTTTGCAGCATGTAAGTGCCCTCTAAGGCTTTACACCAGTTTAAATAATCAAGAGCATGTACCTCTCAACCATCTATCCTTAAAACAGCGTCTTCTATAATCTCCCACGTCACCAAAGGAATTCATGGTGCTCCTCCCTGCACAGTCCACCATGCATTCATTTGAAATTCATGGTATGATGGATAGTTATTTATCCTCGGCTATGTTTCACTGCTAGTCTTTTAAAATGTATTCCCTGCTCTATAACTCTCCTCCCATGGACACAGTCCAATGTTTTATTTGCTAGGATCAGAGGGAGGCCCATAACTTTTCTCCTTCCCAGCAAAGCCCAGTAATTATTACACTCTAATAGCTTTTATCATATTGTAGCTGCAGGGTAGGCAGATGATGAAGGCGAGCCGTTGCACAGGTTCAAAACCTTCAACGGTGCACTGCAAACAGAACCAAACTGCAAAGTCTCTGGACCTTATTAGCGGCACAATGCAGCTTCTAACAGAGACTGATCCAAATGGGAATGCAGTAAGGTTGAACCTCATTATTCCTAAATGATCTCTCTTGACTCGAGACTCTTTATACCAAAGAGATGAAAGAGGAGCAGCTCTCTCTGGAAGGACTGCGAACTGCCATTTGGGACACTATTTGTATTTTAAACTTTGTGTTTTTGTTTGTTATATTTTTGCTTTTCTTTTGATTTGTAACTTATTGTGAGTTGAAGAGGTCACCCAACACCAGGGTTACTTTGGATAAAAGCAAACTTACATCATCTCAGTTCGTGAGTATGAAATGCTCTAAAATCATCACTTCGTATTAGACAGTAGAGGAAGTACTTACTTACAGAATAAAGTGCCCCCTTTGACTGATATATTGTTATACAGTACTTATGATATATTATTGCAATCTTGATACTGATGCATCAATGTGAAAGTAGAATTTAACTGTTGTGGCAGGTTGAGCTTTTAACTTCTTTGTAACAGTTCAGCAGTTTAGTCCAGTGATTCTCAACCTAGGGGTCGGGCCCCTCCAAAGGGTCACAAGATAAATCTGAGGGCCATGAGATGATTAGTGGTAGGGGAAAGAACAAGTTCTTTATCTGCAGTATCTTTTCTTTTTCTGTAAAATACTGGATAATTACCTCTAAAAACCTCTTTGGACTCCGAACTGTTTTTTAATGAAACCATTTGATAAGTTAGAGGGGAAATAACTCTTTTCTAACTCATTGACATTTGAAATGTGACAAGTGGCCCCAACTTTTTTGTGATGAGTCACAAGTCTAAAAGGTTAGGAAGCAATCTTTAACAATGAATTGTATTTCATAAATTTATTATATGTTTTTTTTTTCATGTTAAATCTTAATCTGTCAAGTAAATAGTAACTACAGCTTCCCTGAAATATAGTGGAGTAAAAGTTTAAAGTAGCATAAATGGAAATGCTCAAGTAAAGTACAAGAACCTAAAAAAACCTGCAGGCTATTTACGCAAGTAGTATTTGAGTAAATGTACTTAGTTACTTTCTACCAGTGATATTAGACAGACACATGTATCTACATAGAGGCAGCATGTCTTTGAACAGTGGGAAATGCTGCCCGGCAGTTTCAAATGTACTACCTACATGCAGTCACATACAGTGCTAACCAGTGAGCCAACCTGCTGCCCATTTGTTCATGTTAACGGAAGAATACCATTGAAATAGAAAAACAGCACATCCACAGACAGAGATGGAGAGAAACAGAGAAAGTTCCCATGAGTGGTTGCTTTAATTTGGTGTCAAATGCTAACGCCAGTTTGCTTCAAGGGTCACTGCTTCCAAATTCACCCTCTCTCCCTGCAGCAGCCGCCGCTGTAGCCTCTAGACCTTCTGCTAGAAAAAGACTCCTGACAATCCCTCCACTCGCTGCGTCCCCTAGTCTCACAGACAGGGGATTAGTCTGCCATTTCTCTACTTTCACCGGCTGATTTATGTTGCGAGCCACAGTCACAAGCTAGGTGTGGATGCTGCTCAGAGCCGGAGCGCCACAAGCGTCCTTATTAATCTCTCCCTCAGAAAGTGGAGCGCTCAGCAGTAACCCAGAGGAGAAGCTCAAACAGCCATCTATCCTCCGACGAAACACAGACAGCAATTTGTGCAACTGGCTGTTTATCCGGTAGAACTTTTTTTCCGGTGATGACAGCCAAACTTGTCTGTGAGAGCAGAGGAGGAGAGATGTTATAATCCAGCTGGAATAAAGACGTCAGTAGTGGAATGCATTACATAGTCACACTGTACAGCAACCTGTATAGTAACCTTGAAGATTGTCTCAGTTGGGATCATCACATAAATGCTGCTTTTCTTGATTTAGTTGGATTTGAAACAATTTATTAAATAACAGATCTAAGCTGCCAAAGATCAAACTATTTTCTGCAAAAACACATGATCCCACGGTAGATCTTTTAACTTCCTCATCAGGTATCTTTTTTTATAAAGCAGTAATAGGTCGCTTACATCATTTTTTTCTCTCACTATTTGGGGCTGCCATCATGTAACCTACATAAAGTTGCCAGTTAGGCCTACCATCCGTGTTGGGCACGAATGCATTAGCCTACTTAATGCGAAACCACATAGCTTGATGCAGGGGGTGGATGAAGTGACTGCTAGCCCCTACCGAAAAAAGGAGAAATGTAACTCCCAAATTGGACCTTTTAATAGTGGACATTTTGACTCGTCATAGTAGGAAAAGCACAGGTGAAGGGGCTCATTTTTAAAGCTAGAGTGAAGATACCGGCATCATATAAAACTAAAAAACCTAACCTAGAATCCATGCCATACTAGCTTGTCGCCAAGGAGGCTAAATAACGCTCCAAACTTGCGCTAAATTCTGGCGAGGAAAAACTGGCATGGCCATTTTCAAAGGGGTGCGTTGACCTCTGACCTCAAGATATGTGAATGAAAATGGGTTCTCTAGGTACCCATGAGTCTCCCCTTTACAGACATGCCCACTTTATGATAATCACATGCAGTTTGGGGCAAGTCATAGTCAAGTCAGCACACTGACACACTGACAGCTGTTGTTGCCTGTTGGGCTGCAGTTTGCCATGCTATGATTTGAGCATATTTTTTATGCTAAATGCAGTACCTGTGAGGGTTTCTGGACAATATTTGTCATTGTTTTGTGTTGTTAATTGATTTCCAGTAATACATATATACATACATTTGCATAAAGAAAGCATACAGTATTCGCCCACTCCCATGTTGATAAGAGTAATAAATATTTGACAAATCTGCCTTTAAGGTACATTTTGAACGATGAAAAAAATGTGCAATTAATTTGCAATTAATCGCAATTAAAGCTTCAGGAGGCAGACTTTTTTTTGGCATCATTGTGCTGAAATTCCATAATAACCTTTCAGCATAGTGTAATTCAATGTCCTGAGAGAAAACTAGACTTCTGCACCTCCTCATGGCTTTGGCCAATCACAGGTCATTTCAGAGAGAGCCTTCCTGTTGGCTGTGCTCCGGCCGGTAGGCGGTGCTTGGTATTTCCTAAACTGATCTCAACATGGCTGCCGGGTCACAAACCTTCTCATTTTACAGCTAAACAGTACACTACAAGATGTTTCTGAAAACATTTTATGTGAGAAATATACATTACAGTAACAGAATATTGATTCATATTTGATCAGTGCTGCCTAGTTTGACCGTTCGGTTGGAGTTTGTGAGTGATTGACAGCTGCTCAAAGACTGCCAGGCTCCAGCTCGGCTCTGATTGGTTGTTTTCCTCCGGTCTGTGAAATCTTGCAGATGCCGTTCGGAGCACCGGAGGACACAGAGGCACATGATTTTTTTCAGATTACCTGTCTCATGCACTACTGTCAGGTTATAGTGACTTTTTTATAAAAAAATACTTTTTTTAATCATATTTGCTCCATTTCTACCCACTGCAACTTAAACTATGGACAATTGTGATTAATCGCGATTAAATATTTGAATCGATTGGCAGCCCTAGTCAAAATAAATGTCTGCCATGAAAAAAGGCTATTACATGTTGTGTCGATTTAGCTGGACACTCATAAGCCTACATTCAGGAAACACTTGGTTTTGCTGGAGGGTGTGTGAACGCCGCTGCTTCACTGTGTGTGAGGATGAGATTAAGTATGGAGTGCTTTTGTGCGGTGGCTGGGGCTAAACGTTAAGCTAGGTAATGATAGTCAGTAAAAACCTCCATACCGTAGACTGGCTGCCTGTTAAACCATTATGTCTCATTTTCAATTTCTCCATGTGTTGAATACTGAAGACGTAACGTGTGGGTTTGGAGGCTTTGGAGTTGTTCAAAGATAGGCTACTTGTGACGGGACTCAGCTGAGTAAGATTAACTAAAGTAAATTTATGTAAAATAATTGTTTTGCTGTTGATTAATATGTAATGAGTAATTGATTGCATTTTTTAAGCAATTTGCCTGGCACTATTTACCATCATTATACACTCTTTTAGCTAAAAGAGTAAAAATAATCCAAAAAAAGAAGAAAGCAGCATTAATTTTCACTGCAGTCCTGACATTAAAAACTCAAGGCAAGTTAGACCGAAACTATGTTGGAAACACATTATCATTTGCTCCAGCTGCCTGGTTAATGTCCTCACACTGTCATTTGGATGTACTGTAATTTAAAGGAAGATTTTCTCTGATCTGCCCTCTTTCAGTGGAGCTGAAATTCAACTTGGACCAGTATGTGAACAAACGCTACCCGGGCCTGGTAAAGATCGTGAGGAACAGCAAGCGGGAGGGCCTGATCCGAGCCAGAATACACGGCTGGAACGCCGCCACGGCTCCTGTCGTCGGCTTCTTTGATGCCCACGTCGAGTTCAACACTGGCTGGTAAGAAAAGGTCATGTTTAACACAGGAAGGTCTGAGCTGTTTCTCTGTCCTTTCTCACCTTTGTGGTTTGCTTTTCATGTTTTCAGTACAGAAGGATTTCATGTAAGACTATTATCGTTGAAATATGCAGTTTAGTCTGCCCTAAGCATTTTGATATAGTGCCAGGTCATTTCTAACTGAGACAGCACTTTTCAGCAGAATGACCCTTATTATAAGTAAGGGTTTATCAGTAATAAGCTTTCCTCTCTTGCATCTCCTTTTTAAATTGGGAGTAATGGGCTTTGGTTAGAGCTGAATAAAAAGACAGCCCAATTTAAATAACACTACCTGTCCAACATATACACACTTATGACAAGAGAGAGAGCCAAACACTGTGAAAGGCGAGAGTGAGTGTAATTAAAGAGGCAGCACAAATGCTGAGCATTTCGACACCATTTTACCTGCCGGCTCTGGGCTTATTTTAGGATATGAAATTACTTCTGGGGGTCTCAGTCCAATGTCTGCCTGCTGCTTAAGTTTACCAGCAAACAAGTCACTCAAATAGATGTAATTGGCACCTAATTTGAGCCTGTCATGCCGTCAGTGTTTGAAGATGAAGTGTAGCTTTCGTTCCCTGGGAAGCTGCCTGGGAGGCAGGAGAGGGACCAGGGGGGATGAGGGAGGAAGAGGAGGGATGGAGGAGGATAGCAGAGAGATATGTTTCTCCAGTTATATATTGTTTACAGTGTCCCTAGATACAGTTCAGCCTTCTTGGCTAACTAGATACCTGGGATGTAAACAAATATGAATACATTTTTTGTGTATGAACAGATAATGCACTCTGAACACATACGAAAAGCATAGGCAGCAGCATTTTTGCTGTACTATTTGTTGTTTTTTTTACCCCCGCTGTTATCACACAATATTCCCCAAACCTCATATTACCTCTTCTCAGAGTCAGAACTCTGAGAAGCACACAGAAATCATACACTCACTGCTACAATACAGTGGTGACAGGAAGACACTCCTTATAACTTCAAGTAGTAGTAATAATAGTAGTAGTAGTAAAGGTTATCCAGCTGGTTGTTGTACAGTGTGAACAGGAACTGCTAGTAGCCAAAGCAGGATGACTTTCCATTATGTGGATCTGCCAAAAACATTAAGAAAAAAGCTACAGACTAAAAACATGGAGGTGTAGATAGTTGTAAGTGAAGTTCATCCCCAATAACTTTTCATCAGTTTGCACCAGATTTTCCGTGCAGGGCAAAAGCTCGACTGAAGTATCACCGGTGTTATTTTTCCTTTGTGATCCGATATTGAAGCCTTGAGTCTTAAAGCCCATCACAAACGTGCATGCAATGTTTTTCAGATTTTTGTCAATAGCTTTTTATGGAAAGAATATTGCAGCAATATTTTTTGCAATGTGCGTGGAGAATTACAACTGTGTCTCAATCTGTGCATGCATACTCGCAATTGTGAATTTTACAAATTTGTATATGCATATTCATATTCTGTGTTGTGTCGAAGTGGTGTGAAGAGAACACTCTCGCCGGACTGTTTTTCCTCTCCGTCCATTTCACATTACAGAGACACACGGTAAAATAACACTTTGACACATGCTCTTTGGTGGATTATGTGTTTTCCATATTACAGGAGATGCTTGGATAGATTCAGAAAAAGACGGTGAATCTAATGTTATCGGTGCATTTGATCGGTAATTGGAGCCACGCTTCTATTTTCCTGTTTTTTTTAAGGGGGTTCTCCTGATAGAGACACCAGCTCAAAGCGGGACTGTGCAGCCGGTGAGCGCTTCAGGACCTGCTTAAATCTTCTTTTCAACTTCATTTGTTGACTCCATCCTTCTGGTTATCGCTACAGTTTATTTTTTGACTGACCAGCAACAAAGTTATAAAACACTATTATTCTTAAAGTACCGGTACTAATAAAATGGTGTATCATAACTGGCAGGGTATTGTAACACCTTTCTAGTATCGGTGTACCGTGCAACACTAATTGCATGCCACCACCAGGTAATGCGCTGCTAAGAGGTCGTGGTCATTTCACGTATTTCTGTGAGATCAGGCTGGTATGAGGAGTATAAATGGTAGTAGAAAATAAAATAACATAGAAAATGAAGTAGTCTGGATGATTTCTAACAACATCTGGTGCAGGCTTTCCTCACTTCCAGCACAAATACAAATACAGATATTTATGTGAAATAAACAGATGCAGATTATATCATAGCGTTACACTTCTACCAAATACTGCCATGCTCACTTAACAGGGCACTGACATGCCAGCTTAAAGCAAGCTTTATCTTGTTAAAGCTTGTTTTATGAGCTTGTATAGTACTGAAGAAGGTCCCTGTCTCTCTTGTGTTTTGTTAAGATGACATAAAAGCACTAAAGGTCAGGGTGAGCACGACCCTGCTTAGAAAATGAATAAAGCATACGCTTACTGTCTACCATGTATTAGTCAGCCATTTACCAACAAAACACACTGACCTTGTAACCCTTGTAGTGATTTGATGTACCTTGATCATTGCCTCTAGGCGCTCTGTTTTGTAGCATGAATGTGAACTCGAGGCCCGGAGGCTGTGCAAGCTGAGCCGCCCAGCCAACAAACGGCACTCAGGGAGAAAGTTGCATCATTGCCTAGGTGCAATACTGATGATAATTGATACCCTGGTGAATCCCTCATCTGTTTCCCCATCTGTTCCTGCTCAAAAAATAGACGTGCCTTTCATGCCCCCACATAACCCATTCACCTCCGTGTAGGTTTCCTCCTCTTCAGTTCTCGCGCGATGCCATCACCACCTCCTCCATTCTACAGGCTGTGTCGGCAAATTTCCTTTGAGTTAGTTCACCTGCTGCCATCGTGTGAATTCCACACACCTCTCCCTTCTGATCCCCCCCCCCCACACCCTCACCCACATACCCGCCTCCATCATCCTTTGATAACCCGCTGCCTTTACTTTTTTTTTTGTTTCGCTGCTTCAGATTTGCATTTGCGTGAGTTTTTATTTACAGGAGTCAATGAAAAGTAGAGCAGAATCGCTGTGATTTTTCTACAAGTAGATGCTGGGTAAAGGGATATAGCAATGGAGAAGATGACAGGCATCTTCAAGAACCTCCTTCACGCTGCTTATCTTGTGTGAGTGTGTGTGCGCATTTATTATCTACTGTATGTCTGCAAACATTCTTGGCTGCTCCTTTTATTCAGATAGATTCACTTGTGGTATCTACACTATCTATTTGCCACAATGGAAGAAGCCCCCCTATTTATCATAATATGATTATTCACCATTGCACATCCAGTGATAAGTGAGATGGATGGTTCCTCTACAGTAGATGTTGTGGCGAGTCTCCCTCAATGACCTTGTACACACTGCCTGCCTGTGCATACTGAGCCAGAGACAATGCTGCCAGCTCCGGGCTGCAGTGCTGCGATTCACTGGCTTGGCATTCCACCTAGTGTGCTGTACATTCGCAGCTGAAACGTATTGCTGGTTCGCATTACTGTTAAAGGGGACATAATTGTACCATACTGTATGGCGCGCTTGACAGCTGTTTCCCATTCCCTCACGCCATGTTGGTTTATGAGGAGTTAAGAAGCGAGCGGTTTCCACCAGAGGAGTGATGGAATTAGATTTCCACGGCTTTGCTCTGCTTTAATATGAGGATATGAAATCGTTGCCTATCATTAAGGCGGTATTGCATCAGCTAAATGTTCGTAATCCATCTACTCTAACGCTTTATATCCATCCATCCTTGAGACAACGGCTGTCCATTCTGCTCCGAACAGGACCCGTTTCCCTCTGCAATGCTCTGTAAATAAACAGGATTAATGGCAGGAAATGGGAGCGTGTTGTAATTAGGACCTGCTCTATGCTACCATGCAGCTGCAGAGGGGAAATTGATATTTATTTGGTTTTTGAAGTCCCTGCACAGTTGCAATCTCAGGTTATTAACGATTAATGATTAGAAGTGTAGCAGCCGCTCCCTGCTGTGTGTGCTGGAGATAAGATTGTCATTGCAGGGAGGTTGTAATGAAATACATGCTTCAGAAAGCAACACTTTGATGAATTTTGAATGCTCCGCCGCTATGTGACCTGGTGAGTTTATCTAAGAATAAGACAAACTGGTGGAATTCATAAAAGTAAGAAAGGGATAAAAACCCAACCTCCGCCTCCTGTAATTATGAGATATGTAATATTTGTCACATTCATATTTGATATCAGTTCCTGTTAATATCACAGAGCTCTATCTGCTTATAATGCTGTGCAGGTGGAGTGGTATTATATTAAATTCAATGGTACATAAATACCAGAGTTGTTGAAGGCTGAGGAAATATTTTTTTTAGCAAAAGTAAATCATGTCTTTGCTCTCGCTCACTGTGTCTGGCGGTGGTTCAGTGTTTATATCTGTCTGGAGACGAGAAAGAAGGCTGCAGCCGCACTTAGTGCTTCACAGAGCACAGGCCAGGCAGACCTCCAAAACCGCAGAAAAGACAGAGATTTATGCCACCTTTACATTTGTATCATATCAACCACATCCTGAGCAAATGCATTTAGAAGTAGTGTGGAATCTTACATTGCCTCGTAGGAACCCTGTCTCACTATCTACTTCAAAAAGCCCCAACGCTATAATGAATTGAGATTCTGCGCGGATACCTTTTTACTTTCTTTAGATTCTGCATTTTTTATGGGAGGCAGGAGACTGGCCTATATTAATATGTGCTCTACATGAACATGTCTGAGCTGCTCTGTGAAACAGCCAGGCAGGAGGAGTGTGGACGGCCTCACATTTACACAGATTTAATGCGCTTAAAAATGGCTAGAGGCTTAGATTCTTCTCACACCACACACACATACACACACACATACATATGCACAAGCATCACATTAACACTATCATAGTTCATTTTAACACTGTAACGTATATATTTGGGTACACAACACAGTGCTTATTTAAGTCTCTTTGAAGAGTTGGTATTTTAACACAGTAATTATTGACTCTTTGTGTGATTAAAGTTAGGGCTGCACGATTATGGCCAAAATGATAATCAAAATTGATAAAAAAATAATCGTGATGTCAATATTGATCAAAATCAATACTGACATCATGGTTATTTATCACGATTATTCACTGAATTTAGGGACAAAATATTTTTATTAGGGCTTTCAATCGATAAAAAATAGTTAATCGCAAATTAATCTCAAATTTGAACTTTACCTAAACGGAGATTTGTCAAGTATTTAATGCTCGTGTCAACAAGGGAGTGGGAAAATATTCTTGCTTTATGCAAATGTATGTATATATTTATTATTGGAAATCAATTAACAATACAAAACCATGAAGGTCAGAGGTCAAGGAACCCCATCGAAAATGACTATGCCAGGTTTTCCTCGCCAAAATTCAGCGCAAGTTTGGAGCGTTATTTATCGTCCTTCTCAACAAGCTAGTACGGCATGGTTGGTACTACTGGATTCCTAAGCTTTTCTAGTTTCATTATGATACCAGTATCACTCTAGGTTTAAAATCCCGCTACAACCTCCGAAAGATCGAATAGCGGCCATGCCCAACGGCGGCCCGTCAGATTTTTTAAGAGGTTAATTAAAGATGCAATTTGCCTTAATGCTAAAGAAATTAATGGCGTTAAAATTAATTTGTGTTAACCCATTATTAGCGCGTTAACTTTGACAGCCCTCATTTTTATTGCACTTTCACATTTAAATAAACAGAGCGCTGCTTTCACTTCCATGTTGTGCTACATTATACAAATCGTACTACTAATGCACAAAATTGTTGCATCAAAATAAGACTTAAAATAAGGTTCTTCTTCATTTGAATTCAGTGCATTTTAGTTTTTCAAAACGAATAATATACAGTATATTACTCTTCTACTCTGGACTGCAGCTGCAACATTCAAGAAAGTTTTTCAAAGGATACATGCTGCATGGCAGCCCCCCAAGAGTGAAGCCAAAACATTTTGATTGCACTGTGGTGGCTGACTGTTTAGGAAGCACCTGATATGTATTAGAGTTTTCTATGTCAGTATTACAGTTTATCATGTTCATTTAATTGTGGGAAGCCAAAATCGTGATTGTCATTAATATTCGATGAATTGTGCAGCCCTAATTAAAATTCACACTATTTAGTGTTCACAACACTAGTCTGCATTTAGAAATGAGCTCCCTCACAGTGTCATTGTTAACCATACAGGTGTTGCCTCCATATTAACACTGTAAGATGTATACATATGGTTACATACAAATATCTCAGAACACACTATGCAACACACTATGCAACAATATATTCAAACATACGCCACAGAAACCAAATCATGGCAATGTTTATCATGGCATACAAATTCTGTGTGTATGTTAAGGCTCGTACGTGTTCATAAGAAAAAATAAGTTAATTAAAGAATTAAATAAGAAAAGATAAAGATGTGTCATACAGTACATACATACTTAAATACAGATACAAATCTTCTATGAGCATGCATATTTCGAATCACATTAATTCAAATCCACCCATCTACATGTACCAGTATACATTCATTTTATTCATGATTTCACTTTACGTAGCTCAGCGTTTATCCCATCTTGTTTTGAAATAGTTAATATTTGCCAAATTTTCTCAGTAATTTTCCTCATGCATATGATCATAAGTTTAGTGACATGACTGTTTCACTTTAACATAAAAAATCCTGTATCTAATGTATTGAATGATTGATGAGCGAATTTAGAGGTAGTTAGCTTTCTATGAGCATGATTAATAGAGGAAAGCCAAGAATAAGCACAAAATAAATCTGGAGGTTATTTCTGTATGGTTAAGACAGAGTTAACAGAGCCTTGTTTTTTTCTTGCTAACTGATGCGGACAATATACTGACAAAGTTGTACAAACTATTAAACTTCAAAATATCCGGATTTAAAGTCAGAAAGTGTAAAGAAATAATTGTTATAGATAGCAAAAACGGACACTTTAGTTAACCTTTAGTGAGATACATTAGGTTCAAATCACACCAAGCAAGATGAGCATTAAGGTACACGTGAATGCCCCCTCTGGGATCAATTAAGTCTCATCTTTTATTAAAATATAACGTCAACACTCATAAGGCTTATGGTGGTGTCACAGCCAGGTTAGGAGTTAAACATCCTCATGGTAACATTATCAGAGCTCACTTAGAGAAAACAACCTTGACACTGTGTTTTAACACTTTGCGTTGACAGATAAATTAACTTTTCATGAAGTGAGATCTGTGAAGGATCTCCTAAACACCAGAAATGTAACTCTCCTTCAATTTGCTGTGCTATTCTTGTGCTTGCTCTCAAATAAATTATTTGGGTCAGCCATGAAAGCTACAGTACACCAAAATTACATTTGCTTCCTGCATGAGTAGCTCACATGTTCTGCTGCGTTAAGTCCAATGCAGAAATAAAGGAGATCTTATTTTAGGCTCTGAGGGCCCTGCTGCTCTTTGGGGCATAATTCTGGGCACAGTTAGATTCCATTATCTGATAATTCCCTGGCTTCTGAATCATTAACTATTTGAGATCAGTCGATCTGGAAATACTAAATAAAAAATGTAATCTCAAAGGGGAGAGCTGCAGGGTTTTTTATGTCAATACCGGACACAGGTAGGACAGATAGTGAGACATTCTCTGAGTTTGAGTAAAGCAGATATGAATTGTGATCGGACGGTGATATTTATCCTGGCTTGTAACACGCCGTTCTGTTTGTTTAATTTCTGAGAAATGTGTGCGCAGCCTGACGCGAAGCTCCACAAAGGTGCCGACTATTATGAAAGACAAACAGTCAGCCATGAAGAGTTAATAAATCAAAAGGGGCTCCTGCTTCAATATGAACCGCTGCAAGAAATGGCATGGCGGAGCGGACGGCAATGGAGGTTGTCAGCATGTATTCATGATATTGGATGAGTCATCGCTGGAAGGGGGAAAAATCCTGTAATAAGAAACAGAGTATGATTTGGGCCGATGTGGATGAATAACCCGTCTCTGCGCTACATGCAGATGAAATGGCAGATACAGGAAGAGGACTGACACAGGCTCATCTGTCAAAACCAGATGTGTCCTCATTTCCAGAGTGTCTCTATCTTATCGGCCTCATGGATCCCCGAGGCGCAGGAGCTGCTGGCTGGCTCTGGGGTGTTTTGGGGGGTTCTCAAGGGTGCAGGGAGATGAATGGATGATGCTGGGATGGCAGAGAGAGCACCTCAAGGTTAGGGAGTGTATACACCAGGAGATTGAGTAGCAGCAACACCTCGGCTAACCATGTCAGTAACACTGCTACCATAAACAATACTGTCTAAAGTTTAAAGCAAAGTTTTGATTGTACTCGCATGCTGTACATGATATGTTGGCCCTCAGTCAGCAAGGTTTGCGCATACTGTCTGTTTCAAACAACGGAATGACTCATTGAGTTAAATAACTGTTTGTCAGACGCTTTGAAACATCAAAAGGTTTCAAAAAGAATTCACTAGATTGTAACCTGCAGCAGTCAAAACACAGAAAAAAATAATTCAACAATTCTGAAGTCTAACTGTCAGATCTATTTTATTGTTTGCAATAAAAGAGAATATTTAGACATCAACACATCTGTACATCTTCTATATCAGTGTTTCCCAAACTTTCTTTCTGGGGACCCACTTTTTAAAAATGACAAACCAACGCAACCCTATAAATAAATCGTAATATCATAAAATTAAATCATCAGAGTGTATTTGTGCATTACTGCCATTTCCGCTTCACCTCATATTATCTTGAATGGATAAACCAAACATATCGAATACTTTTGATAAATGACAACTTTTTTTTACGCATGTGAAATTGAAAACATACACATGTTAAATGCATTTAGGCGGAGTAAACAGGCCCTCTCATCGGTAAAACAAACAGAATGTGAGCTAGACTTTTAATACTAGATTCAATGTTATAAGTAGGTTACAATTATCAGGACAATATGAACATCCTGCCTCTCTCATGTGGCTCAAAGCTGCACTGCAGATATAAATATCAAGTAAAGACTAGGGAAGAAATTCTGAAAATTTATTAGGCGACCTTAATAAAATCTCCTGCGACCCAACTGTGGGTCCCGTCCCAGTTTTGACTGATCTATATGGTGATGTGTGATTATGGTTATAGTTTTTAATTTGCTTTGTTTTGTTTTATATTTATTTTGTCGTGTAGGCTAATCTGCTGGCTAATTTATGTGTTGGGCTCTCTAGCGACACTGTCGTAACTATGGAAGTCAAAATTGGTGCATTTTCGTTGATCGTGAAAGTGTGGCTGTTCGGGTTGATCAGTCTGCAGTCGTCCCTTTTGACAGATGAACGTAGTCTGTGTTAATGTGGAAGCAATTCAGTCTCAAAACAATAGTGTCAACTTTGTTATGACACAGGCTTTAAGGAAAAAAAGAATGTGAAATTGCTGTTTAACCATGGATGTATTAAGATAGCTGGACACAGTGGGACCACGAGGCCAGCAGGAGAAACATTAATGGGCATGTGCAGTGGGCGACACAACATACAGACGTAAACCAGGAAGCTGGAAAACTTTTTTGCCCGCTTGGAGAGTCATTTTTATTTATAGCGAATGAGTTCCTATAATACATAGCTGCATAGGCTGAATTTACATCCATGGGTGTGATCCTATATGCTTCATTACTTGCTCGCTTATGATTATCAACAAGTTTGTAATCCATTTTTCATTTGATTAAAAACTGAATCACAAAAAAATGTGTTAGTTAAATTTAAATTTCAGCTAGGAAACGTATGCAGTGGGTACCCCGGCCAGCTAAAGTAGCAAGAGATCAGCTGCACACTGCAGGCAGCTATCAGGTCTTTAGCGGTCCCTGGTTGATGTGAAGTTGCCGCTGCCATTCAGGATGTTAAAGGGGAGGACTTACTAGAAATGAATGAAAGTGACATTGATTTGTTGGAGCAGCTGATAACAGCACAGAACAGCCAGTGTGGTTTTGGTGATTGGCAGGTGAAGACATCTAGCTAATGGCCAATTTTGATGATTATACACTCAGTGGTCACTTTATCAGGCTCACCTGTACAATCTGATGCAATCCAGTACAATTGTTCTGCCAAAAGTCTACTTTTATGAGTTTTGTTTTTGACAGCGTAATGGAGGTAAAGTCAATTATATGTTTTGAGGTCATGGTTAGTGATAGTGTTGTACTGGACTGCATTATATTCAGAGGTGTCATGTATGCAAATGGAAGGACAACAAAATAGAAACCCCTCAATATAATGTCATAAACATATTAATTAAATTTACACATTCTTACAATGTCAACAAAAGCTGAACGTTATAACCTTTGCAAAGGTAGCATTTATGGCAGAGCTGTTGTATCGATTGCATTAGATTGTACCTAATACAGTGCCCACTAGGTGTACTTTTAATATGTAATATTTTCTGCAAGATCTCTCTGTCATATTTCTTAGCAAAGGCTGGTCAAAAACAGTTAAAAAGTCTTTCATACAATACAATGTTATTGCATAAGTTTAAAGAAATAGTTCAACAGTTTGAGAATTACGCCCTTTTCGCTCTTTTGTAGACAGTTAGATGAGAAGATCGATACCACTCTCAGATGGTAAATATAAAACTGAAACCAGCAGGCAGTTAGCTTAGCTTAGCACAAGCACTGGAAATAGTAGGAAACAGCTAGCCTGGCTCCATTCAAAAGTAAAAAGAAATCCACCTACCAGCACCTGTAAAGCTCACAAGATAAAATATTATGTTTTTTTTTTTTTTTAACCAAATAATCCCAAAATGTCAAACCCTAATAATGGTGGCGTGTTTAGTTCTGCATTCAACATAGATTTGTCAATAGTGAGCCAAAGCCCCTCCCGTTCCGGTGGACCCCATGGGACCTTATTTGGGAAAAAATATAAACATTAGTCAATGGCGAGAGACAAATATTTTTTTGATCCTGTTTGAATTGAGGCATGAATCACACATATGATGTGTGTTATTTTCAGTCCGAACAGTTTTACAACAGACTGCGACTTTCTTGACTTGCAAAATTAATTCAATTCTTTTAAATTGACACACATCATATGTGTGATTCATGGCGCAATTCAAACGCGATCAAAAAAAGATTAGTCTCGCCGTTGACTACCGTTCATATTTATTCCGAAGGGGCGGGACTTTGTCTCTCTATTGCTCTATTGATTTGTATTGGTTGTTTGCCTTATCATGACCACTGACTGGAGGTTATGGTTACCCACAGTATTGGCCATCAACAATGCTACAAATCAAAGGGGAAAAACTTTTAAACATGTGTCCGTGACAGTTAATATACTCTGGAGTAAAGACATAAAGTGCTATCTGCCAACTTCTCAGAATGGCGGCCGTGGTATTTTTACCAAACACTCTCAGGTTATTAAATGATGGCTTTTTCTAAGTACTGCTTCGTATCTTTGACATCCCATATTGTTCAATTTGGATCCATTCCCTCTGCACTTTCTGTCCTCTACCTTCATGTGATAAGTAGTAATTTGGCTTTTGGAAGATAAATGGGTATCACTTTTTGAAGAGTAGATGGGGGGTGGGGGGAGGGGGGATCAGGGTGAAGACGGAGAGAAAGAAAGTCAGTGGGTGGGGAGACAGAGGGAAAGTTGGAGTGTGGGAGTATGCTGAAGAGATACAGTTACCATTTTATAATTGGACCCCCTTTTTTCACATAAATTTAGAAGTATATCATGTGAAGAATTGAGCGTATGAAGAGTTGCTTTGAAGATCTGATGGAGATCATCTCTTAGCATGAGAAGATTATACAAATGTAGCCAGTGCCAGCAGCGTTTCGGCATCGTTTCTGCACCATATGGATCTCAAGACCGCGTTGCCCTTGGCCAAGGCTTTAAATAGCAGAGGGAGCTTACTGTGTGTGGCATCGATGAAAAACCATTCCAGTGACCAAGAGACTAAGGCACCGAAATTCTGGAGTATTTTATCTTACCAGTAGAAGTCCTCCTAGATGGCACTAAAGTTCCTACAGTAGCTAAGTGTTGCCTCTTAAGACCTATTAACAAAACTGCTGAGGGCAGCTTTTACTGGAAGGAATGGAGACACCCATTCTAAGAGTAAGAGAAAAGTTGGAATGAATGAATACACCAGTAGTTAGTAGTGGAATATACAGTCCCCAAAAGGTGTGTAGCTGAAAAAAAACCCCAACATTTTGCATGTGACATTAGTTATACCAGTTTACTGTAATTGTGTGGATGTAAGGTGAGAGGAAGCACTGAAGCCTTGCTGGGACACAGTCTGTCCCCAAACAAGATACTCTGAGCTAAAAAAAGAAACCAAACTGTAATGAGCATTTTGTTCCTCTGTTGATAAGACAAAGAGACAGCATCTCAACTGGTATCACCTTTTTCCCCTTTAAAGGAACAGTGTGTAACAATTATAGGGGGATCTATTGGCAGAAATGGAATATAATATTAATAAGAATGTTTTCTTAAGTTTATAATCACCTGAAAGTAAGGATCATTGTGTTTTTGTTACTTTAGAATGAGCCGAAAGGTTGCCTTATAGTTGGAGGTATATTTTGACATTTGGAAAATAATTTGCTTTGCTTTGAGTTAAATGAGAAGATCGATAGCCTACCGAGCTCAAGTTGCCCGTCACGGGCTAGATTTTTTTAAAGCCTGAAAACGGAGCCATGAGGAGGTGCAAAAGTCTCTCAGACCACTTGATATGCTGAAAGGTTATTATGGAATTTTTGCCCAACAATGCCAAGAACATTCTGCCTACTGCAGGTTTAATTGCCACAATGCTGGCTCTGTTATAGGTGGTGTAAATCTATGGGGAAATTAACTGTTGGACTTTGGCATCTAGAGGAGGTTTGATGTAAAGTCAAAATGTAACTAGCTCTGCTCTCATCAACATAGTCAAATATATTTTATATATTTATTTTTTAAAACGTCAACATCTGTAAATCTTTCAAAGCTGTTGACCCAGTTAGACGGACTGCCAGCAGCGGCCACTTTCACTTAGTCACTTAGTGACTTATGAGTCCTCTTGACTGCCCCTAACCTGCAGGCTCAGGAGCTGGTGCTAAAATGCTCCATGAACTAAGACAAAACCCTTTATTAACGTATTAAAGTACAGACTGACAAGCCCATAATTTCGAGGTGTTTCTCCCAAATTGGCCTGTTAAGATCTCCTCTTAACCTTAAGATGTTTTGTGAATATGGCCCCTGCTCTCCACTTGATGCTCTAAAAGAATGTGTGCCGGCCAAAGCTGCCTCGGAGCAAAAGCCACGAGATGAAGAGTCTGGCGAGTGCTCAGAGCCAGGCCTTTTTCAGAAACTAACTTGCAACCCCTTCACATGAAGGAAAAAAACAAAAAAGAGAAAGAGAGTGGATAGTTTCCCAGGAGCAGACAAAGCCTCTCTTTTCACCTGATGTGTTTTGCTCTATCAGGTTTTACCTCTTATCAAGTCTCTCACCGGGATAAGTGTCACACTTTGACATTTCGTTTTCATGAGCAGGAGATAGAGTATAAAATATGATATTATTTGTTGTTCTGCGGAAAATTCATTTTGCAAGACCTTCACATCATAAATAGTGGAGGGAAGCGCATCCTGGCAGTCGTTTCGAATGTTGAATAAATGCTGACTCAACAGACTGCATCATCTCCGAAAACCCGTGTAAATGTAGCGCCGGAGTGAAGGTTGAGACGACATCTACAGTCATCCGTAGCTGCTCCTGCCGGCGTTTTATGGAATCAGGATCTACAGTGAATACCTCTCTGTTCAGTATGTTTAAAAATATATTTGATTTCCTGCACATCGCTCCTGTGAAACCACATTCACAGCTTTCACTTTACGTACACATTCAGTTACAATATCCATCCGGTCATCCTTGACCAGATTATTCATTCTAACATTGTTGCAGTATTAGTACCTCAGACCTCTACAGGGCAGAATGAAAATGTGTACATCTTTATTACTTTCCCTGTAGCAGACTGTTCTCCTCTCACTGTCTTTCTCCACCTGTGCAACTGTGCAATGAAGCTTCTGCATATTCAACTCAGACAGTCCGCTCTTAACTCCTTCCTCTGTTCTTGTCCAAAGGGCTGAACCTATTCTGACCCGGATGAAGGAGGATCACACCCGCATCATCCTGCCCGCCATAGACAACATCAAGTACAACACGTTTGAGGTGCAGCAGTACGCCAACGCCGCCCATGGCTACAACTGGGGGCTGTGGTGTATGTACATCATCCCGCCGCAGGAGTGGCTGGACAAGGGCGATGAGACAGCCCCTATCAGGTGAGGGCCTCGGCTGGCGAGCAGCGTCCATTATAGATGAGGATGTTTGATGAAATATGGATAGGCTCAGCATATGACTTATTCATGTGTGGAACCATCAAACTAAGGTGCTCTGTAGTCCGCCGTGCCACCCCAAACACACAAATAAAGCCTTCCCCCGTACAAAGCTGTCTAATTATCATGATGAATACCTTCATTCTGATGCAGGATCACAAGGCCACGGCCATGCAGTGTCATTAGTGTAATTGTGTGTTGAATATGAGCAGGGCATTCCATTATATCCACCGCTGATTGGAGGACACCACCGGCTTGTATCATGTTTCTGTATAATCCTAGAATTGATTATATGTGCCCTTGGTAAAATCATATTGGACTTTAATTGACTGAGAAAGGGCTCAGCAGTATTGTGTTGCATGGAAATGGTAATATTATACACCGTATGTATATTCCAATCAACGTCGGTTTGGCCAAGGCAAGCCATAGTAACACTAGTCCATCCTATGAAAGCATTTCACTTCACCTCTAACAGTTCTCCTGTGACTGAGACCAACACATTTGGTCTGGTTACAGTATATATCTGTAAAAAGGGATAATAGGTAAACATCTTCCTCCTAAATACTAAAGAAAATTAGTATAATGTTTATTTCCACAATGCTAATTTCACAAGTACACGAGTTGTTGTTATTTTTTTTTATTAGCAGAAAAACAGTTTTCAATCATTTATTAATTTAAATCGCTTCTACTTAGTTGTTTTTTTGATTGCTGTTCAGGTACCGTCGATGAAACTCAACACCTCCTGCAAATGTCTCATATTAAAAGTCTACCAGAAAACCCAGAACAGCATTATGGTCTTTGAGCTACTGGAAGGCTTTTAACGTGAAACATCTGTGCAAGAAGTTTGCATTTCCTTAAAGGTAACTTCGACAACCCCCCTGCGAAGTCGATCTGACTCGAAAATAATTTATGAATCAAAACAGTGTGTCTGTTTAAAAAGAGAAACTCGTCCGCAGCACTGGGGAGGATGGCAAGACTCCAAAGTTGTAATTATTGTTGTGGAAATGTACATTATGCATTAATTTATCAAGACAACAGGAGAACACTGGATGTGTGGTTAGGCCCTCTGGATACTGTATATATCTGCATAAAGTGGCGACCTGAATATGAATATCAATGGATGTTTACCTGCTAAAGTAAAAACAAGTCACATTTCGTATTTGTCCATTGAATGTTTCGGAGCGTGGCGACTATTAGGAGTCACATTTTGGATGTGTGATACGATACCAGATCCTGGGGCATGCATTGCAGCCCGACAGCATCTTCTCTTTGAATGCTCAAATCAGAATTGGTCAGCTCTGCCACAACAATGAGAAAAATCTTACATCATTCAACAGAGATGATTACCATGATTTTGTTGCCACTGCAGCGCGGCTGAGCCTCCATAAACATGAAGGCACGACAACAGAGAGACAGGGAGACAGCAGTAACTGGAATGTGTTCAAAACCAGCAGGAGAGGTGTAGCTGCAAAAAATGGATGTGATGTGTTTTATTGATACTGGTTGATACTGTTCAGTAGTTCTGGCTGGGCTCGATTCTCGAATAAATGTGAGCAAAATGTGAGAGAGAAAACAAACTGATAAAGATAGGTGCACATAGCAAATGTGGTCATGCGTATTAAAATGTCCTTCAACTAAACATATAGCTGCCTCCCAGGTGTAAGGTTAACACTACTCTCTGCCCCTGAGCTCTGATCTCTCTGATGAAATGAATAAATGCATGGATCCCAGTGGATCATGCAAGGAAACAATTGCCACTGGGAAAATATATGAAATATCCTGACTGAATTGAACATTTCATATGCTGCTTTACATGGAGGAGCTGAAACTTTAGTTGTTTGTTTCAACGTGGCAAGGCCATAGCTGATGCCGGAGCCGAGTATGCGAGGTCAAGCCAGAGCCAGCATGAAGTAGCTCAGCTATTGTTTTTAATCTTTTCCATATTCAAAGCACTGCTGGATTACAAATTTGGCTGTGGGCTTGGTGCATTGCCACTGCAGCTTTAATGCTATACAATGTGGAGGTCAGATCTGAAGTTAAAACATACAGGCATATGAACATTTTTTAAAGAGTTTTTAATAGAAAAGGAAATATTATACTAACCTCAATTGTTATATTTGGCTATAGAAGTGTGAGTGATGGCCGAAAGGTGGCCAACAGCCTGTTCAGCTTTACTTGTCAGTACCCTGAAAATATTCAGCATTTTTTCGGAGCCATGGATAATGGCAAAAATATTGCAACACATTATCTGGCTCATCTTGTTCAAAGACACTTCAGTGAGGAGGAAATTGCTAAGATGTGTCCTGAACACAGGTCATCCAGTCCAGTGGTTCCCAACCTTTTTCCTTAAAGTGGCAGTAGGCCGTATATTTTTGGCATCATTGGGCAAAAATTCCATAATAACCTTTCAGCATATTGTAATTCAAGTGTTCTGAGAGAAAACTAGACTTCTGCACCTCCTCATGGCTCTGTTTTCAGGCTTTACAAAATCTAGCCTGTGACGGGAGACTTTGAGGTCATTTCATTGAGAGAGCGTTCCTATTGGCTGTGCTTCGGTCATGTTACCGGAACTTGGCGTTCCTTCAACAGTTTTACAAACTTTCTCATTTTACAGCTAAACAGTGCACTACAAGATGATTCTGAAAACATTTGAGGCGAGACATAGGCATTACAGTAACAGAATATTGATTCATATTTGATCAGCGCTGCCTAGTTTGACTGTTTGGTCGGAGTTTGCGAGTCATTGACAGCCGGCTCTCATAGACGGCAGCTGGACAGCAGACCTCAGATCAGCTCTGTGAAATCTTGCAGATGCCGTTAGGAGCACCGGAAGACACCGGAAGGCACAGAGGCACATATTTTTTTTTAGGTTACCTGTTTCATGTACTACTGTTACGATATAACTGCAGGAATTTTGTGCAAAACGAGTGACTTGGATGAATTTTTAGCAGATTATACTCTGTGAATATTGCATCAGAGATAAGTCTTCTTGTTATTTTTTAGGAACATCTAATACAATTATTTGTCTGTATTATTTATATATATATATATATTTAGCAGAGAGGGAAGGCTCTGTGAATATATCAGCTTGTGTTCAGGTCTTCACTGTGCCCTTATCCTGCAAGATCTTTTTTTAAGTTTATATCTTAAATAATAATTCAAACTTTAAAAATCACAATTTTGGTTTAGTTTTCTTCACAGAAATGAAAGAAAGGCTGAGATATGCCAACT
>CAKAKR010038497.1:0-11374 GCA_916700685.1 Adelosebastes latens
GCTGTTCGTTCATGTCCCGTGTTCACAAAATTAAGTTTCATTTTCACTTTACAAACATAGTCATTTTAAGCCCAACCGTGTAGTTTTTTCCAAGTGGCTTCATAGCCTAAATCTAAGCAAGTATTGTTGTTTAATTCACAACATTAAGACACGTGTTTTCTGTGACCGAAAAGTGACGCCGAGTGGTCTGACAAAGTGTCAGTATGTAATGAGTTGGGATGAGAACATGCTGAAGTATCAGCAGTATGTTATTAGCGGTCTACTATTAGTGGTAGTAGAAGTAGTAGATGTAGGAATTAAGGCAGTAGCAGTGGTAGTAGCAGTTGTACTAATAGTAGTAGTGGAGACAGTTTCAGTAGAAGTAGTAGTAGTATCAGCAGTCTGTTATTAGCAGTCTATTAGAGGTAGAAGTAGTAGATGTAGGAGTTAAGGCAGCAGTAGTGGTAGGGGCAGTTGTAGTAATAGTAACAGTAACAGCAGTAGTAATTTTAGTGGTAGTATCAGCAGTCATAGTAAAAGTGGTATTAGTAGTAGTGGTAGGAGTTACAGCAGTAGTAGTGGTAGTACCAGCAGTTGTAGTAAAAGTGGTGTAAGTAGAGGTAGTTACAGCAGTAGTAGTAGTACTCGGTTGCAGTAACAGTGTGAGAGGCTGCAACAGGAATTGTAGTGGTAGTACCAGCAGTCGTAGTAAAAGTGGTATTAGTAGTAGTGGGAGTTACAGCAGTAGTAGTGGTAGTAGTATCAGCAGTCGTAGTAAAAGTGTTTTTTGTAGTAGTGGTAGGAGTTACAGCAGTAGTAGTGGTAGTACCAGCAGTCGTAGTAAAAGTGGTGTAAGTAGTAGAGGTAGTTACAGCAGTAGTAGTAGTACTCAATTGCAGTAACAGTGTGAGAGGCAGCAGCAGTAATTTTAGTGGTAGTACCAGCAGTCGTAGTAAAAGTGGTATTAGTAGTAGAGGTAGTTAGAGCAGTAGTAGTGGCAATGGCAGTTGCAGCGGTAGTAGTAATAGTAACAGTAACAGCAGCAGTAATTTTAGTGGTAGTACAAGCTGTCGTGGTAAAAGTGGTATAAGTACTAGTGGTAGTTACAGTAGTAGTATCTGCAGTCGTAGTAAAAGTGGTATAAGTAGTAGTGGTAGTTACAGCAGTAGTAGTAGTACTCCGTTGCAGTAGCAGTGTGAGAGGCAGCAGCAGTTTTAGTAGTCACTCAGTATACAAACATGGCGTGAGCATTGGAAGCTGCTATCAGTGGAAAGCCTGTTTGATTGTGTCACCTTCACAGCAATGCAGGATTTGAGAAAGAACAAGACAAATACAGAAGAGAAAGCAAAGGGAGGAGAGGCTGGTGGCGTTAAAAGATGTTTTGTTCATTGCAGCAGATGCCCTGCCTTGCTGCTGCTGGCCAGTACAGACAAGGCAGACCAATACTGCGACTAGTCACACTCACACTCACACACACACACACACTCCTCCTTCTTATGTAAATACAAGATTGTGCACTGATGTGAGAGAGGGAGATAGATGGAACCACATGATGTTGCAGAGAGAGCATACAGCGAGCCTTTTCAATAGGCCTACTTCAAAAACAGTGAGGGGAAAAAAACTGCAGCATGTCAGCCGTGGAGAAGGACCACACTGCCCTCTAGTGCCAGAGGACGGGACAACACCGGGGACACTGCAGATGATGATTTCAACAAGTGGTTTCTCTGTATGACTCTCTTTTGTTTGTTTTTATGTCTGCGCTCTCTGTATCTTTATAGGTTTCAAAGTGTGGCATTTTTAAAGGGATGGTTCGATTGTTGGTCAGGGCTTTACAATATCAACGGAGGATGGGATGTCTGGATCTGTACTACCACAGCCTGTTTAAATTTATTTATTTATTTATTTATTTATTTATTTATTTATTTATTATCATGCTTTTTATTGTTTCCTTAAGAAAAAAAGTCTACAACAACCTAAACCACAGCAAATAAAATAATATGTACATATAACAGATAGTAACTGTAAATTGAAAAACACATTATTCAAAAACAAAGGGGAGAAAAAAAAATGTATAGTAAAAAATAAAAATTATAGAATAAAAGTATGATACATTATTTTTTAATTTATGAATAAAACTAAATAAATAGTAATGATAATAATTAATAAATATCAATAAATAAAAATGAGTAAAATAAATTCACACACCAGATTCCCAGCATCTACTTATATCTCTGTGGTCCCTCCACAGGGATATAAGTAGTAGATATGGCTCAATACGTGTCATCCAGCTCTAATATTATTTAATTATCCCGAAATAACAACAAGCATGGATGCGATTGACGCAGCAGTGCAAAGTCCACTGAGAGAAATAACAACTCTTTAAATCAACATATTAATATGGACCTTTCATCAACAACTGCTACCTGCAACTTCTGTGTCAAATGAAAATGACGTTAGCTGGGCAGATAGGCCCGCATCATTGCTACTGATTGGTCAGAACAAAACAAAACAAAATAACTGCCCCTCCCAAAAAAAAATTGGCTAATGTGAACACAATGTCAGGCTGAATTAATCAAGTGGATCAGAATAACTGTATGCTACCTGCCCAGCACCAAATAGCAGACAAAGTTAGCAACTGACTGGTGAAGAAAATGGAGAGTTTAGCAGCTGAAAAGACACATTTTTCTCAGGATACCAAACCAGAGCTATAAGAAGAGTGATTATTGGACTTAAATTATTCAGGTGGACACAAGCACGACTCAAAATGATTGTGAGGGGATGCTGGTTCCATAAGTGTATTCCCATTTCAATTATTTCTTTCGACAATATCCTCAATGTTGCTTACATAGAAATATGTTGATCATATAGATATATTATATATATCTATATGATTATTTATTATTAACTTTGTTTCTGAGAAATCATGTTTTTCCATCTTTTGGCACAATACCCATGAGCCTCAGCTGCCGTTGCCATGGAGAAGAATGCAATCAGAAGTGCGAATCAGATCAGTGGTGAATTCAAAACGCTTCGCTGTTGTTAAAAAAACACCATAGTTCAACCAGTTGACCCCAAAATGAAACGTGAACTGATTTAAACAGCAAATTATTAAATCTGTTTTCTCATTAGCATAATCTTTAGCTTCTATTAGGGGCACATGTTACATGATTTTTAGCTCTCTGATTGGATGTTTCTTGCCGAAATGCCCCTTGATAGTTGTAATGAACTTCTCCCCTGATATTTACAAGCTTGTGGCTTTGACTTATTTTTATCAAAAATCAGAATATTTCTAACGCAGTCGTTAATCTTTTGTACTGATGACTTAATCTGGAGAGCTTCATGCCCATCCAAGCTGCAGAAGAGATCCAACCGTGAGTCACGTAACATTGTCTATGAGACAAATGACCGGAGGCGCCCAAAATAGCTCCTGCCACTTAGCAGCCTGGTCTCCTAAAAATGATGTTCCCATATACTTAATCTTCCACATTAAGTTTTTTTTTTGACGTATCACAAATACATTTGTGTAACAGCTGTATGTGTTCCCTGTGCTGTTGTCCCTTTTCCTTCTCCAGTAGCTCTGCCCAGGTGTGCTGCATTGCTGGTGCACCTGGCCTGGGAAGGGAATGTGATAATGTGTTGAGTGTTTTCAGCTTGTTTCGCTGCCCTCAAGTGGCCAAAAAACAAAACAAAAATCAATCAATGCAGCTTTAAAAATGAAAAAAAAAAGAAAGATAAAACCCAATTTCATTCCAATATCCTGAGGTCAGAGGTCAAGGGACCCCTTTGAAAATGGTGATGCCAGTTGTTCCTTGCCAAAATTTAGCGCAAGTTTGGAGCGTTATTTAGACAAGCTAGTATGACATGGTTGGTACCAATGGATTCCTTATGTTTTTCTAGTTTCATATGATACCAGTATCTTCACTCTAAAAAAAATTTCAAGTTGCGTTTATATGTTAAAGAAATTAGTGGTTAAAATGAATTTGCGTTAACGCGTCATTATTGCATTAACTTTGACAGCGCTAGTTTATACTAAACCTAACCAAGTAGATTTTTTGTTTTGTTTTTAATTTGTTTTGTTTCAATTTACAATGATAATCATGTGTTTAAAGCTGCGACCGTAATCCGGTAGAAAATGTGTTTTGCCCGAAACATAATTGCAGTTTAGTTGTATGGGAATGTAATTTCGTAGGGAGACAGGGTTGCACTAAGGGTATACTATTAGGGTGATAATGTGTCAACTGTTTTCAGCTTGTTTTGCGGCTCTCAAGTGTCCAATGCAGCTTTAAAGAAAAATCATTAAAAAACTATAAAACGCCACGAAAATGTAACACAATAACATTAAATTAACATAACACTGCAGTAATGTACATATATTATATATGCCTACACATGAAATATTTTGTACATGCATGTTACACATACAATATTGTTTGTCCCATGTTATATTTCTAATCTAAAGTACATTAGATTAGATTTACTTTATTGTCATTGTACAGGTACAACGAAATTGAGTTTGTAACTCCCCATCACATACCTGATACATTAAAAGACCTATAAATATAGGGTACTATACAAGCGATAGCTATAAGGTTAGTGACCAGTGTCGTATACGCAAACTGTCTTAAAGGGCAGTAAAAAGTAAGTAGACAATCTAAAACAATATAAAAGACAATGATTATAATAAAGACAATGATTATAAAAAATAACTAAATATATAATAAATAGATATAGTCAGTCTGCATGTGCAATATCGTTAAAAAAAATGCAGTTCAAAGTTTCAGTCAAAGGTTAAAGTGCAGGGGGGGCCTTCCATAGCACAGGCAGCCGGTGCCTTTAGAGGGGGGGCCTTCCATAGCAGACAGGCAGCCATGGTGCCTTTAGAGGACTGGTTCAGAGCAGCTATGATCTTTGGGGATGAAGCTGTTCCTCAACCTGGAGGTGTGGGCGGAGAAGGCCCTCTAGCGCCTCCCGGATGGTAGAGGCTCAAACAGATGATGGTGTGGGTGTGTGACGTCCTTGCAGATGTTGACCGCTTTCTTTCAGCAGCGTGAGTTGTAGACGTCCTCCAGGGCTGGGAGCTGTGTCCCGATGATCTCCTGTGCTCTGGAGATGACATGCCGGAGTGCTTTCCTGTCGGCTGCTGTGCAGCTGGTGTACCACACAGAGATACAGTTTGTGAGGATGCTCTCCATGATGCAACGATAGAAAGTCACTAGCAGTTGTTGGGGCAGACCAGCTTTCCTCAGCGTCCCCAAGAAAAACAGCCTTTGTTGTGCTTTCTTAACAAGTGCAGTGTTGTTAATGGACCATGTGAGGTCTTCTGAGATGTGAATACTGAGGAACCTAAAGCTCGTCGCTCTTTCCACTCTTTCTCCGTTGATGTAGATTGGAGCGTACTCAGCTCGGGACCTCCTGAAATCCACAATCAGCTCTTTGGTCTTTGCACTGTTGAGGTGCAGGTTGTTCTCTGAGCACCAACTCACCAGATGTGTCACTTCAGCTCTGTAGGCAGTTTCATCGTTCTTGGAGATCAACCCAATCACTGTTGTGTCATCTGCAAACTTTACTATGGTGTTGGAAGCGAATGCAGGGACACAGTCGTGAGTGAAAAGAGAGTACAGGATGGGACTCGGCACACATCCCTGTGGTGTACCGGTGCTCAGGGATATGGTGGAGGACAGATGGGGGCTCAGTCTCACCGCCTGAGGTCACTCTGAGAGAAAGTTCAGAATCCAGTTGCAAAGTGGAGAGCTGAGGCCTAGCCGGTGGAGTTTGGATGTGAGCTTGCTGGGGATAACAGTATTGAAGGCGGAGCTGTAATCGATAAACAAGATCCTCACGTATGTGCCTGGTTTCTCAGAGAGATGGCATCCTCTGTGGATCTGTTAGGCCTATAGGCAAGCTACTTGTTGGAGACTCCTGGTTTAGACTGTGGTTTGCACTATATGTTTCTTAGACTTACAGGAGTTGCTGGAACTTCGATAACGTTTGCCGCCCCTCAGTTGTCAATAGTTATTATATACCTATTTGTAACAGCATAAACCCTGATTATCAGTAGTGGAATGTAACTAAGTAGGCCTACATTTACTCAAGTACTTTACTTAAGTACAATGTTGATGTACTTGTATTTTACTTAGTATTTCCAATTTATGCTACTTTATACTTATACTATATCTCAGAGGCAAATATTGTACGTTTTACTTCTGTTATGATCATTATAGCCTGGATAGAGTCAAACAGGGGTTTTTACTTGACAGCACACAGCTTTGAACTTTTCGAAAACCCTGAAACATAATCAAAAGTTTTTCTGACTTTAAAGCCCACGTCTTTTGTCAGTTTGTGGTTTAGCACTATCCCCAGGTGCCCCTCAATGGTTCCACAAGCTCTCTGGAGAACTGACTCTCTAATAAGGAGGAGAGAATGCATTTTAATTACTCTCCACAGTGCTTTGCATTACCAGCCCAAAGCAGAATCCACAGATAGTGACAATTTAAAGGTAAACAGACGGGGATGTGGCTGCTTTAACTGCAGTCAAAGTAATGTCACTGGTGTAATTAAACCCAAAATACACATCAAGGGGCCTCCTTCACCTCCCGGCTGTCAGATCGCGATTTTATTAATGAGAGCATAATCATATTTAACTGTCAATAAAAGCAATTAAATGTGTCGTCACAACTTTTTAATGAGAGCGAATATGGCATAATGTTAAAATCAAACAGCTGTTGTCCATCACAAACCACTTTACAGTGTCAACCTCATATACTTTTACACTTTTACATACATATTTCTTTATATTGTTTGCGTTCAGGCTATAAATCCAGCAATGCAGTGCTTGTTGATTCTCTAATGTATACTATAAGTGCAGTATGAAGTATTTGGATATTTTTCTTCTTCCACTGAATAACTGACCAAAAGGAGATGGCATGACGTCACTTGCAGCTACAGTGGAGTTTAATAGAAATGGTTTCATTAATAAACCAGCATGAAAGGCCCTCTGGGAAACACTACTACTGCAGTAGATGATGTGTGAGGCAGGTTTGAGGGAAAGTGGGTGCACCAAATAATCGTCCCACTTAATCACAAAGTAACCTAGAATATGTTTGGCATCACAAGTTTTCTGCTGGAATCTCTAAACATTTAATGAGACATTCTGATCTGATTCCACATAAATATGCACAGATAATGTTTTATTATCAGAAGTAGTGTCATTAGTGGTGGTGGTCATCATAATAGCATCAATCGTAAAAATGTAACCTTATGATTGCTTAATTAGAAAAAAAGAGATTGGCAGATTGGCTAAAATCAGTTGGCAACCTCTGATTTGCCAATGCAGAAGTGCCTTCAGCTTGCATTCTCTCTAACAGCCAGCAGGGGGCGACTCCTCTAGTTGCAAAAATAAGTCTGATTGTATAGAAGTCTATGAGAAAAAATGTTTCCCCTTTTTTTCGAGGTTGTTTTCGTATATGCAGTTTACAGTTCATAATTACAATAGTTTATAAACCAACTTTTAAGTAGTTGAGCTTAGAGACGAACACAGTAAGTACACTAGAGAAAACAACATCAGCATTCAAAATTGACATAAAATAAAAAATAAATAACTAAACAAACAAAAAAAGAATAGAATAAAGTAACAATAAAAAAATAATAATAATAATGCAAAGAGAAAAAAAAATATATATATATTTTTTATGTATATAATTTTTTTAATTGGAAGAACATTGCAAGGCATATAAATTACAGAGCAAATAAGTAGTCTTCTATTTTTCATCCATTTTTCCCTCCAACCCCCAACATAAAGGAAATAACCAATATAACACTAATAGTTCCAAGACTTAAGGCAGCAATGACACCAACATTAGAAACACACTAAACAAAAGAAATAATAAAACACATACAATATTCACATATACACAGAGAAAAAAACAACAACAAAAACAGTTATTTTAACCCAAACCATGATCTTTTTCTAAAGCTAACTAAGTAGTTTTGTCACGGAGCTTCCGTACTTATGTCACGTCACTTCCTGTGTTATTTAAACCCAAACCGCAATCTTTTCCGAAACCTAACTAAGTAATTTTGTTGCCTAAGCCTAACCAAGTCGATCTACTCTTAATCCTACCTAGGTAGTTTTATTTTGAAAAGACTGTAGCAGGAATTGACACATGCGTCACATGTTGTTTATTTAAAGGTTATTCTTGTCTATGTACAAGAATCAAATACATTAAATTTCGTGACTATTTCACGAACTGCCGTGAGACTGTGTTGGAGGACGTGAAGAAAGATCATTGTCACAAGCATGACAACCGGCCTCGTGTCCATGTGACAGCTGTATTACCATCTGCTATTGCGATGAGAAGCATGTGTATATGATTATAGAGTATACAGATAATATTTATGACTGTCCTGTGTCTTATGATGTCTGTATTTATGGAGTCGTGGATAAAATAATAATAATCATCACAAATTTGCCTGCACAAATCAAAAAGCATAAAATATTCATAAATATTAGTTTAGGGTTTTTTTTTTTCCTGCATGAAATAAGTAATTTCACAGCAATTTAAGAGCACAAATTGCTCACGTTTTTGGACACCTGCTGGGCTTTGTAGTTTTTTAACTGACTGCTGGCTGAACAAACAATTTGCCTCTTGCTGCCCGGCTCATAAATAAATGATAATGTAATATTTAGGACACTAATTAAAGAGTCAACAACCTGGATCCCAGAATATCTGTATGAATGCTGGCCAAGGGCTCGAGCTTCAGCACCTGTTTTTTGATGCTGAAGTGGGACGTTGAGAGGAGTTCACTCGTCTTTATCTCCATCAAAAAAATCAAACTGAGTCGAGCTGTAGCAGTTGTAGTTGTGACTGTGTGGCTACTGGACATCACGACAAAAAAGAAATCCTGACTTCCCCTCCGCCCTCCTCCTCCTCCTCCTCCTCCTCCTCCTCCTCCTCCCTCTCATGTCTCAGTCAGTGGAAAGATGAATAGGCAGCTGTTCCTCCTTGTACTCCAATGAATCAACGGTAATGGAGAGGAGCTGACAGAGGGGCTGGGAAAATGAAACCAAGAACTGGAAGTAGGAGGAGGAGGAGGAGGAGGTGACAGTGTAGCCCGAGGAAGAGAAGGATGGGAGAAGACAGTGAGTGAGTGAGTGAGTGAGTGAAGAGGACTGAGGACGAATGAAAGGGAATAGGAGATAATGTGAGGGGGTGGGATGACAGGGAGACGAGGAGATATCAGGGGACTTTAGCGCAACCAGCCAAAGCACATGTAAATGTTGGTTACTCATTTACATTCATATTGTCAATTTCTCTCTTTCTCTCTCTCTCTCCCACTCTCGCCTCCCCTCCATCTCCCTTCCCCTTCCTCCTACACACCTACACAGGCAGAATGTAAACTGAGTCCTTGCAACAGTGATTGTGAGGCTGAATAACAAAGTTCATCTTGTAACGCTGCCTTCGCTGAAGCACTCCGGTTACATGAAAAGCTCAAGGAGCATTCGTATGGACTGATGAATCCATGGTTTGGATATTCAGTGATGTCATACAGAGGCATTGACAGACTCTGTCCAGCAGATGCCACCAGAGGAACAGTCCACTCTCTCTGAGCTCTGCAGTAAATTACTACAGTGATAAATATCACAGCACCAGCGTATTTTTGCCCAGTGTCTCATAAGCCGTATGAACATAAAAAACTACGTGAGGAGCATCTGGACGAGCAAACGTACGGCACTGTTTGTCATAACTTTTTGTGAACAAATAGAATCAATCAAACATTATTTAAAAGATTTCTGAATCTGCTCTTTTAGGGCAAACAGTTCCAGAAGAATTAAATGTTCAGACAAAGGCTGTGATGTGTGTAGATAATAAAATAATCATTTAACTAGTAATAATAATAATGGTCCAAAATGACGTCAAATTGCACAGTTTTAAGTCAAAAACCTTCAAATTTTCTTGGGGGAGGACTCCCAAACCCAATATCTCCTAGTTATCTTTTATTCACTGTATAAATTCAGAATGTGTTTCTTTAACCTGTTGTATAATATGTAGGAGCATCCTGACTGGGACACTGCTCCTAAAACCTGAATGATACCCAACTATAGGCTACAAATAACACAATAACTATTAACACTAAACACACCACTTTAACCCTGTAATGTTCCAGTGTGAATTTTATTGGAGTATCATAGGCCTACTATAGAAGAGGCATAGCTCAAGTAAAATCTTGCAATCTTACTTCCTGACCCGTACTCCGGCTGTTGTGATGCGCACGGCACGGTTTGCCCCCCCCAACCCCGGGCCCCCAGTGCACACAGCCACAGTGTGACATTCAAGTGCTGCCGGGCAGATGGAAAAGTGTGAGAAAGAGAGTTACAGTTGTGAAATGTGTATTTCTTTCTTTCTTTCTTTATTGAATTGTTCATTTGTTACCTCAATGCAGAAAATTAGGTATTTATTTATTTAGAGGGTGACCAGCGCCCCCCAGAATGTGGCGGTCTCGGTGACTGTCTATATGGCCTATGCCTTAAAGGTCCCATATTGTAAAAAGTGAGATTTTCAGGTCTTTTACCTATAAAGCAGGTTTAAGTGTTGTATAAATACTGTTAAACTATCAAAACGCTCAATATACAGAGAAATACACACAGCCCGTATTCAGAAATTGTGCGTTTGAAACAAGCCGTTAGGATTTCTGTCCATTTGTGATGTCACAAATATACAATATTTAGACCATAACATGGTTTTAAACAAAAACATTCCAAATGTGTCCCAGTTTATTTCCTGTTGCAGTGTATGTGAATGACATCAGCTGACAGGAAGTAAACATGGACCCAAACTGCAATTCCGTTGAAATGCACTAAAACGGAGCGTTTCAGACAGAGGGTAGATACAGGTATATTCAGGCTGACAGTATGAGGAAAATAAAGCGTTTTTTTTAACATTACAGCATGTAAACATGTTCTAGTAGAAACACAAAATACAAGTATGAACCTGAAAATGAGCATAATATGGGAACTTTAAGCCGGCCCTGTTTGCAACATAACCAGTAACATTTCTCTGTCAGGTACAGTAAATGTAGTGCTACAATGTAAGTAGAAGTACACAGTAAGCAGCCTACGGTTGGGCCTTTTGTAAGTTATTTTAGGGTACAATGAGGTAGAATAGTTACATGATTTTTCATACCTATCTAAATATCATATAAAAATCTACAGCTTTTAGTTGGGGCCCAGGCAGTTTCCTCCCTTGCCTTGCCGGTAAAGTCTGCCCCTGCCCAGGCCAAGCATTGAGCCTGTTCTGAAGAGCCTGGTTGATAGCTCAGGGCTTTTGCCCTTTTCTATCCATAGGCAATCAATGGAGGGAGGGGAGAGGAGATGGAGGAGGAGCCCTGTTGGTGTTGA
>CAKAKR010038499.1:0-15494 GCA_916700685.1 Adelosebastes latens
AGCCCCACATGCTCATCACGCCGTCGCCCTCAAACAAGGCTGACAAGAAAAGACGGGTCTGTTAATGGCAGTAAAAAAAGAACGTCACGCAGCACTTTCAAAACCACCAGTTCCAAAAGGTGAACAACGGATCAGAAGCGTCGCGTCACGCACCGTTTATCTCGTGTTTGAAAGGCTAAACGGCACCCGTTTGTTTTTATCGCGACTATCTGAGAGCAGGTGTGCTCGGCGTTTCTCTTTGACCCGAGGGGCCTTGAAACCTCATTCATGTGATTTCAAAAACACTCAGCTATCAAAGAAGAATTATTCTACGTCTGCGTTGCTGCAAAAACTCACTCTCTGAGAGGCCTTTACCGTCCATCTACTGACACAGCTACTCAACAACAACAGCAGCCGGCTATAAGGCCGCTCATTCATCGACCAGACTGGCAGGCGTTTGCAAAACAGATGCAGAGCAAACACAGACGCCTTTATCACGTCCTCAGTCCTGCAGGTACTGATGCATTTCCATTGTTGGAGTCACATTAACAGTGTAACAGTAATAGTTTCAGGCCCTTTGCTTTGCTTTGCCATTGGGAGATAAGCCCGGGACGTCTGATTAGACGGATTAATTATTAACTTTTAGAGGGAACTGCTCTTTATGACCGAGGTTAAAGTGAGTAACCGTCTCTCTTCATATGCTTGTGTGTGTTTTTGAATTTGTCTGGCTCTCCTCCAGCCAATAGAGAGCAAGACACAGATTTCAAAATAAAAGCTAGAGCTAGAGACTGAGCCTTTCACATTTCCCAGCTGTTGCAGGACAAATCTTACATCCAATTGTTGAAGACAAAAAACAGCAAAAGAATTTGTGTCTTGAGGGTAAAGAAAAGTGTTGAGCGTGCTCCCCTGTGATGACAGTGAGTGACAACACAATAGAGACAACGCACACACACACACACACACCAGTGTTTAGTGGGAAGCTGCTGTCTGGGAAAACGCAGCCAGGAGGAAGTCTACGAGCGCAAACTGACCTTGAACCTTCACCAGCATGCGGCGCGGACCAATCGACTCGCAAAAAGCCCTTTGTGGAGAACCAATCAACGCGAGGTCAGTGGCGGAGGTTATTTAGGTTTGACTGACTGGACACACAAAGAGCGAGAGAGAGCAGGGGATTGTGGGAACTGATTAGGTTGCCGTGTTGACTTTTGGAAAGAAGTCTGAGAAAATGGCCTCGCGATGACTCACACACACACACACACACCAAAATAAACAATCATACGTGATTAAAGTGTGTCAGTGTGAACCCATCTCTCACTCACACTGTATGAATCAACACACAGCTGCACACACATCAGTATACAAACATGAATAATCATGCATGCATTCATGATCACATGCAAACACATTAATAAACACAGTCATGCATCAACTTACATGCACAAACAAGCAAATCGTACAAACATTTATTTACGCTGGTTATGTTGTTACGTTATTATCTGAACACAAACCATGATCTTTTTTCTAACCTTAACTAGTGTAAATTGCATTGTGCGTTTCTGCAAGCATGATACGAAGCGGATATGAAACGTATTTATGAAACATAGTTCTAGTTTAAAAACGTCGACATCCAACGTATCCGTGGTTTGCAGAATTGAACAATGCCAACATGTTTTCTGGCGACTGGGTGGATTAAAGTCTAGGAGTGTAACGATACGTTTTTACAACGATACAATTTCCATGGTTCTGATATGATTCAAGGATGATATTGGCTCATCTAGAGCGATACGATACGATTCAATTATTTGAAATCGATACAGTAACTATTGCTCCAGTGCGCCATTCGCCAGAGGGCGGAGCTGGCAAGCTGGCGCACGTCTGGTGAGTGAACCGGAGTAACGTTTAACATTTCTTTACTAATAAAAGTGCTAAAAAACACTTTCATATAACGTTTGTCATCCTTAAATACAAGGTGCAAATCCTTAGTAACGATACAATCGATTTCATATCGATATATGTCTCCCGTGAAGGTCAACTTGCTGAGTATCTATCGATGTAGTTGGATCGTAGGAATATAAATCGATACATTGATGTAGTAGATGAATCGTTACACCCTACTTAAGTCATTAGGATTCCTCCTCTGGGGATCATGAATGTCTGAACACAGTTTCATGGCTATCAAGTAGAGCAAGATATATTGAACCAGCTAACAGAGCGATGGTACCGTCCCTAGAGCCTATAACCTGACTAAAAATGTCTCTTCAGATTCCATATTCAGTGTTTGAATGGTTTAGTCGGCTCTCATTATGTTGATTGTGGACATGTGTAACCCACTTTCTCTTAAAGTGTAACTTGCTTTAATGTTCTTCCATCAATAAGTCTGTAAAAGCAGCTCTTTTCTGCTCTTATCTCTGGTTATCTTTAGGAACCAAATTCTTCTGTAATCCACTCAGGACTGAAGTCCACATAACTGAGTTAGGGGAAATACTTTTGAGCCTGACATACGTTTGTTTTTGCTTTAAAGGAAAATGATTGCTAGAGTTGTAGGAGGAGGGAGGTTAAATCTTCTTTGCGAGCCTTAACATGAAAACAGCTCCTTTAACCCCCCCAGTAAATGTAGCTGGATCTATAGAATACACACACATCATCTGTCATAATAACCACTGCCTTCACTTCAGCTCCCCTTATTGAGTTTCCAGACCTTAATACCCCTTAATTAGATGTTAGATACCACCTAACCACCCGGCTCAGTGAGCAGTGCCACATATTATTCTACTCTAAGCGTCTGGAATTCATTCATTCATACATGATGTGTAACTTCGTCAGAGGGCCGACAAGGTTTTTTTCCAGCCTGGTGGCTGATGGTTTTTGTCAAAAATCCAAATACCAGAGGGAGGTTAGATCATATATACGTGTGTGTATGTTGTCTGGAAACAATCTGTATATATAAGGTCGAACGTACATGTTTATTTAGAGGGTTTAAAAAATAAATACATAATTAAGCTGACGAGCCTGAACAGTGAAATGAAATTGAATCATTACGTCAGACAAAACCTCCACTATTTGTTTTCTTAGTTACAGTTTGTTTGACATTATTAAATTAGGCCGGTAAGTTTTTTAGTCTCCTACTACTTTTTCATATGATCATATCATCATAATACGATTCCACTGAAAGAGTAACATTCTCTTAACATTCATAAAGAAGCCTTTGCATGTTTCTTATTAACTACAAACCATTCATTTAACTACCATGTGAACTTGTAAAGACTTAAAGTAATAATCTGTGAGATTTACATTTAAATAAATGTCTGTAAAGTCACACAGTGGTGACTGAGCTTATGGCCCACTGATGACAGCATTTGCAGTACTACGAACATTCCCAGGTAAAATCACAAGCGGCACACAGTTAGTGACGTATTTCCATCATCCAGCAGTGGTGCTAGCGTTGCGAGAAAACGGTTACTATGGCCGAACAAACAGGAAAGAGCGATGAATGCCAACTGCGAACTGACTGACATCACACAGGCAACACGGTTTGGATCGCTCAGAAGTGAGATCCAAAAACACACCAGTAATTACCGCTTATCACCAGAGGTGTCGCCAAAACGAACGAAACAGAAATCTTCGAGATCGTAACTTTAAAATTAATGAAATAATAAATCAACTTTATATTTTCTGCATCGTGCGGTACTACAGTTATGATCAACAATCATTTTAAGAGGTCGCGTGGTGCTGCATTCAAGGACAACACAACCAAACACAACACAGCAGCACCGGTTTGGCAGTGATAAACTCTGCTGGTTGGTTATCACATCCAGAAAACAAACAAACACTGTAAAAAGAACATCCTAGAACACGAAAACTGAAAGTTTGGGGCCCGTGAGAAAGAAAAAATATATTGCATGCTTTAGCAAAATGGTCAGCAGCAATGTAAAATATATGAAATATTCAGCCGAGACATGCAAAGCTACGAGTGTTGGCCTTTAAATATGAACAAAAGCCACTGATCTGAGCTCTCATGAAGACACAAACAAACCATCCCTGACATCCAAATGACTTCAGCATGTTGGCTTGAAGAAAATGCTTCACAACACGAGCTTTGAAAATTACAAGGGGGACAAATTTACCCTTCAAAATGTCAGGAAGAAGAAAGATTTAACACACCAGAAGCCATTATCGACCCGTCTGCTGCCGCTTGATGTGGCGGCGGAACAACGGAGCCCAATCACGGCCTGATCACACCCACTGGGCTTGTAAGTGAAACACAGAAAAAGCCCAAATTCCTGCTTTTCTGATGGAGGAATGAATGCTGTTAGCTTCTACGGGATTAAATGAAACCATATGTGAGGCAGGAGTTCTGCAGCCACATCCGGCCGACAGAAGCCTCCCTCTGAATATTTCTTCATAATCCAGAAAAAGGATTTATTAAAACATGCTGAAGGTCTATTTTGGATCATTTCTGATGCTGAAACTTATTCAGGATGGAAGCCATCACTCCTGTAAGAAGCCTTTGTCAGAGTGACTCAGTGCATTGTGGGAGAGAGGAAGCCAGTGGTTGGTTGGTTGGTTGCAGAGGCCGTTACCGGGGCAACTGATGATGATGGAGAAAGGAGGGCTGTGTTTATCGCACTCAAAAACACGCCAACAGACAAAAGGCACAGACATAAATACAGTAAATCTGCACACACACACACACACACACACACACACGGTTGTGGACGATCTGTGACTAATTGCTATCACATGATCATGTAGAGCGGCAGCCAATCAAACGCTTTGAGGAGTTGCTTACTGGAGTTTTAAATAGTTCAGTTCATGAGCTGCAATAATCTGACGAATGGCTTCATTCTGAGTCTGACAGTATCTGGATGAAGCTGCTTGTTTATTGAACTATTGAACGCACATAGACAGGAAGTCCCGCCCCTTCCAGTGGACCACCATGTACCACCAATAGTTTTATTGTCTAAACCTAAAGAAGTTGTAGTTTTGTTGCCTAAACTTAAAGAAGCCTTTTTGTTTGTGTTCAAAACGTGATGTTTCGTTCAGTTTCACAACGTGTTAGAACGTGTTGCTTTTAAGTTTCACTTTCACAATGTAGTAGGCGTAGTAGGCTCCTAATGACCCACATCCATGGTGCTTATAGCGACTGATAACACCTATTTATGGCCTGATAAAAGTCGAATCGGGTTGTTTTCTGGTAATTCAATAAATATACAGTCTATATGAAATAACCACATGGCCTATTTTTGTAAAACTCCTGGGGTAAATTAAATACTCGACAAATTAAAAGTACTTTTTCATTTTAAGATCTGGAGTGCAAAATGAACATAACAGTTTTAAGTGAGACTAGAAGTGCACTCGGAGAGCGCAGACCTCCGTCAAGGCAGGTTTCATGTACGTTGCTGAACTGCTGAAACTGGATTTGTTTGAACTACATTTAACTCACCGCAGCAAAGAGAGCTGACCCACTACGGCAGGAAACCTGAAATTAAAATAATAAATTACAGCGAAACCGAATGTCTCTCTTTCAAAAACACAGAAAATATTTAGCTAATCGCTTCGGTTACTGCATTCAACCACCGAACAGTTTCAGTGCCAACGGTCAAACCAAAACCACAAATGACACCGGAGATTAGGGACAGATGTCGGAGCAGTAAAGACAGATCCACCATATGAAATCCATATCACAAAGATTCACCACACAACGCGTACAACCTGCAGCTTTTTCAGGCAGAATGTTTTTACCAGACACAAAGGGACACAAAGGGAAGATGTGAGGTGAAGTTCACAGCAGATCCCAACAGACAGTGAAGAGCTGACCGCCTGCCAACAGGCTCCAGTAGCGCTGCTTTATCTTGACGTAGAAATTACAGAAGTGACTGCACTCGTTCATAAAGCATCACTCACGAGCATCAGCGAAAATGCCTTGAACTGGAAGTTTAAAAATGGGCAACAGGAAATCTGTTTAGTAGAATTCATCCAGAGCTTTCAGCCTTTCCACCGACCACACGATCAAACTTTTTACAAGCTTCCCTCTGCTTGCAGTTGCTCCTGGGTTCTTATTCTACCGATGATGACTTCAACATTAGCTCAGAGGCTCCGTGGTTGGAATATATTTAAGAGCCCAGACTCAACTTTAGAGGTGGTCAACATATAGTGTGTGGTGCGTTTCCTCTCAGCCAGGACAGAACTGCTTTAAACACATACGGTGACACCTTGTTGCCACGGGATGATTCAAATTGACCCTTCTTTCTGTCTGTTGCTATACTGTGTTTTAAGTTGCTTGAACGTAATGTAAACTATGTCTGTGACGTTGCACCATATGACCGGTCATTTGTGTATTTCTAAAGAGTAAAGTAGAGATAAGTAAAGAATACAGCAACATATGTTTGACACAAATGTAACGCCGTATAACCGCAGCTTTTAAATAAAACACCAGCTCACAACCCACTCAACAACACACCTAACACCTGGTACGTTTGAATTATTAACAAAGCTATTGTCAGGAAGGGTCAAAGGTCACGTCACTCGGCGCACTCTGGTGTTCGAGAGTGGGCGGCAGCAGAGGTGTCGACCGGAGGCTCCGACAGGAAGCAGCTGCTCGTCGGCGGATCGGCGGTGATCAGGTTATCAGGAAAAGAGACCTGATGAAGAGGCGTCCACCAGGTGATGAAGGGGACACTGTCTCCAAAAGGACGGCACTTTTCAAGAGATGGCAGGTCAATTAAAGAGCTAGTAGAACCAGATTACAAATATTTTATGAAACCGTTTCAGCCTTAAAACAAATTGGAAGGACAACACTTTCCCACGCTGCGTTCTGAAAACTTCAGAGACATCAAGTTGAGGGAGACGAAGCTCTCAGTGTCCTCCTCAGCTGCTTTGTGGATAATTAAAAGGCATGTTAGTCGTGGATCTGGAGAGCAGCTGTAGGGTGGATCCAGGCGAGTTTGCAGCTGACTCGGGAGAGATTTTTTTTTTTTAGTTGGACGACAATCAAACCGCCAGGGGAAAAACACAAGGCAGACTGAGAACAAGAATTCAGACAGAAAGCACTGCAGCAGAGGAGAGTCAGCAAACACAGCAGCTCTGGACGAGACGCTCTCATTGTTTACATGTTAAATATGTTTGGGACTGTTTGTCTAAAACAGGAACCTCTAGTCTACAGTATGAGATCTAACCTTCAGCACATGACAACTTCTCAACTGTTGATGAAATAAAGAGAAGGAGGATTTCTTATGCAAGATACTATTCAACATATGAAGCTCTCAGCAAACCAAAACAGAGCTGCTACACCACACAGCAAAGGCCACATATTTAATAAACACATTTTGTGTAAGTTTGGAGCGTTATTTAACCTCCTTCACAACAAGCCAGTACAACATGGTTGGTACCGATGGATCCATTAGGTTTTCTAGTTTCATATGATACCAGTATCTTCACTCTAGCTTTAAAACTGAGCCGTTACAACCTACAAATCTCAAGTTCTTCCACCTGAGTCCAGGTGACTTTATTCTACATTAGCAGCTACAGTATAACCAGAAGCACGGAGGACTTCCACCGCGGTGTGTAACTACTGCTCTAATGACAGTTTTCTCTCCGCCCGGCGCCGTCATTAGCTGGAACGTTGACTTTCTCATCTCACTTCTCTGCAGGCGAACGTCGTCCAACAGGTAGTTTTCTACCTCTGACACCAAGTCACCACGTGTCACCACACAACCCACTGACGTGCCTCAACGAAGGAAGTGACGGGACATTTGGTATCTTATCTATATCCATATCGTCTCTACTGCTTGTCAGGGTCAGTTAAAAACCTTCAGAAACAGCACCTTTCCAGGAACAGACTCCCAGACAATATGTTTTTATTAATGCAGAAATGTGTTACTGAACACCCAGTCCCTTTTTTCAATAAATCTAATTGCTCAATCGTCCATAAACTGGCTCGTGGCCTTCTGTGTCTGAACATGTCTGATTCAAGTTTTTCTGGATGAATCTGTAGGATTTGGTGGTGACACCTGGCTGACTCAACGGGGCGTGTGAGGTTGGTTTCACCATCCTGCAGCCGCAGAGTCTCAACCGGCGGACTCTGACCCCAAAACCAGGGAATCAGTCTGAACAAGGAGGTGTTATTAATTACTGTTGTTTATTCCTCCATGTGACTGCAAGTAATGTTAACATCAAGACATCTTGATTGAATGTTTTCAGATGATTTGACACTATTCTCGCAATGTGACTTTTTTATCTTGTAAAGTTATGACTTTATTCTTGTAATATTACGACTTTTTTTCTCGTAATATTCTGACTTTATTCTGTAAATCTCAGATGTTTTTTCCTCAATGTGACCCTAATACTCCGTAGTACATTGTCTCTTTGGCCCTCACTGCATTAGACTTATATACTATATACTTAGACTATAAACTGCATTACCTTCATCACAATGCTCAAATGTTTTGCGGCTCCAGACAGATTATTATTTTATTTTTTTGTTGCCTAAAATGCTTCTTTTGATAGTAAAGGTTGCTGACCCCTGGTCTAAATTAAAACAATGAAAATTATAAAGCAATGAAAAAGTGACACACTTCAGACTCCGTATCATAATGACGTTATTTTACTGTAGAGCCTCCGTGAATCTTTCTGTCATCCACAGTGTGGACCCGACGGACGGTGAGCAAACACTCGCCCTCCGTCAGCATTCCCTCAACAAACCGACCTCCACATATTTATTTACCGGAGCTATGAATTCCTGATGAGAGATGAGTCACCGTGTCTCGTTAACTATTCAACAGCTCTTTTATTATGTTGTTCTGGTAAACTCGCCGTACGCTGATGACACCGTGGTGTGTTAATGAGGCCGGTGTTTATGACTCAGCCGTGTGTTCACTACTCAGTGTAGATAGACTTTGAAACGGGTCAATCCCTCACGACATGAAATTGCTCCATTTCCTACTTTGGTGCTGTCACATGAGCGGGACATCTTTACATCTGAATGGACATAAATGTGTGTGTCACTGCTCAGTAACACGTTGACACCATTTCTGACGTTCCCTTGAGAAGACTTTGAGTGTGTGAGTAAATATATGAATACGGAGCAGAGCACCCTGTGTAATTACAGGCTGAACATAATCAAACAAACAATGTGCAATGACTCAATTCATAAAGAGAAAACAGAGTTTAACATGTCTTTACGGTCAGACGTGGAAATGCTGGAATGTCGCGACTCCCCTCTGAATATCTGAGAGAGGCGGGTGTGTTTGGTCGTGAGAGGAGGCCGATGGAGGAAACAGGTGTTTGTGTTTATAGCTGAGACCTGGCTGTTTCTTAAGGATTGTTAACACGCTCTACTTACTGCCGGCTACGTGCTGTTAAACACAGCAGACCTGCAGCTCAATGGAGAAAACAGGGCAGCGACGCTGCAGCATTTATATGTTGGATTCTTCCATCGGATGGAATGAAAATACTCCTGTACCACATGCACCTTCTTTTATAAAAGCTGTGGACCATTTCAGCCTCCTTTTACAGACCTGAATATGTCATAACTGGTCGACAAGACGGTCCTATTACAAAAGCCAAATTTGCAACTTTTGCATGACTTTAAGGCCCTGTGTCTACACATATACAGATATTTTTATTTTACAAATATTTCCCCCTCCATTTAAAAAAAGAAATCTGTCCAGACGACCTTCGTTTTACAAAATATCTCCGTCCACACTCCAACGAAAAAACAAAACAAAATCTGCACCTTAGAAGGCGTTTTCAAAAATATCCGTTTTTGTGACCCAAAACTCCGTTTGGACGAGAGGCCAAAACGTAGAAGAAAATATCCGTTTCTAAAAATAACTGCACGTGCAGACAGGACCTAAGTTGCACCTTAGAAGTGTCATTTTTTGGCTGCACCTGCACCCGCGGTTTAAGGTTGATTTCTGCCTCCAGAGGAGCGCTGCAAAATGTTCAACCCGGTATCACTCCAAAGTGTGTTATAGAACCGCCTCGCCGCCAGAGGATAGCATGGTGTCGGTGTCACATTTTGCCTCGCCAAGGTGTGAATATTACACACCTTTATGAAGGTGCAGTACCAGCAGGGGGGAAACAAAACCACTCACTTAGGTTTAGGCAGCAAAACCACTTAGTTAGGTAATGGAAAAGCATCATGGTTGGGCTTAAAAGAAGTACCTAAACTAAGTAAAATACGCAACATCAGTACGGAAAACACGTCACAAACGTCACTAGCGTAACTTACAAAACAAAATACCGGTCTCCTGGTTGAAAGTCCTGGGTTTGTTGGACCCATCCATCTCCCCACCCACCCAGAACAAAAAACAGTTTCAAGTTTGTGTTCTGGCTGATCTAAGACGGTCACACTGTGACCTTTTACACTTTTTCTCAAACTGCAGAGCTCTTCGTTTTCTTTGAATTGGCTGGTTATTTCATCATTAGTGCCAGCACCCGGTCGGTCGCTGGCCCGGCTACAGACGTCCGAGAGGATAGTCCCGTTTCAAGACGGCCACATGAAACAACAAAGGGGGTAAAAACAAACTCTGAGACATTTTTAACCCCCCGACTAGAACATAAACACACGTATCCTGTGCATGCGAGAAAGATGAACGTGTTCAAAAGAGATTTGAAGAAGCCCTTTGAAAACAAACAGCTTTGAAGTGAAGAAATTCTAACTTGCTTTTTCCTGTCTGGACTCATGTCTTTGGTCGACCGCCTTCCTGCTTTTCAGGTGGAATATTCTTATCCAGGCGGCGGCCATTTGGGGTTCATTCTCATATCTGTTAGGGTTAGAGAAGGCCAGTGTGGATCCTAAACCATGTGGGATGATCCAGGTACAGAAAAGGACTGATAAAAACAATCGTGTCCATCACTAAACCAACTTGTGATGTGGTTTGTGAGTAGACAGTCAGAGCAGCTTGCAGGTGAGACAGCAGCAGCAGAGCGTTGCTGTAAAGAGCCTGAATGCAGTCGACTCACCCCGGCTGACTAAAAGTACAAATAAATACTCTTTTCTCTTTTGTGTTTTTTTTCTGAATGAGGAGGCGCTTTCAAGCTGTTTTTGGTTTACAGAACAAAGCAGACAGTGACTCCCACAAGCCCAGGCTGTAATCTCAGTTATGCTTGCTGGGCAGCTTCCTTGTTTTCCCATCACCGAGTCAAACATGCAACATCCACAGACAAAGGCAACAGGGTTTTTGTCTGACATTTTTAGTCAGGGGCCTCTGTAACCTAAAAAAGGAACTGGTTAGTTTTTGTTTTAAAAAGGGAGAGACTGGGATGTTTAGCCACGGTTGCTTTTTTATTTGACCTTTTGGAGGTGACACGTCTGTCGGCAGGACGGCATAAAACCTGAGGATACGTTGCAATGAAAATAACTGATTCCATTTTGGTGTTTAAGGGCGTTTTCACACCTGTAGTTGGTTTGCTCTGGTCCAAATCAGGCACCAAATTGTTATCGTGCTGCATATTGCCTCGATTTTGGTTTGTGTTCACACGGCAGCATTTACAAGCGGACCAAAAATTTGGTGGCAAAGAAACGTCTCTCTCTCTTTTGTAGTATGTTGTCTGGTGTCTGGTGTTGACGTGCACAGCGCTGCTCGCTACCAGAGCTGGTTTAATCCAAAAAGGCACAATGCTTTCTCCAGTTGGCCGGATCGAGTTCGGATAATGTTCTCACCACAAACAAAGCGTTTGGGACCGAACCGAGAGACCACCCCTTCAAGGAGGTCTCGGTTTCGCTTGTTTTGGTGCTGCACCCGAGTGCGATTGCTGTGTTCACACCTGCCCAAACGAAGCGCACCGAGAGGTTAAACGCTCCAGGGTTCGATCCAACCCAACTAAACAAGGCAGGTGTGAAAACGCCCCTCCCACTGAGCAGCACCTCACTAACACAAGGGACCGGCTGCACCACCATCACTGTTGTTTATCCCATTACAGAATCTCTGAATATCATCAGCCTTTATATATCGTCTACTTCTGCTCATAAACACACAGATTCTACTTTCCAGATTCCATGAAGCCAGACCACAGGAAACCCAGCTCTTGATTAAATAAAGTCAATCTATTTCTTCCTGTCCGAGAGCTATTAGTCAAAGGAAGAAAGATGCCGGGACGTCTGAACGATGAAGTGTGGAGTCTTTATTTTTGATTAAAAGGGGAGAACAGTTCAGAAATAGGGGGCGATACGGGATCTGAAATCAAGGTTGTAACCTTTAAACGAGATCGGAAAGTCACAGAGAACTGCACGCAGTGAGAGAAGTTTGTGATTAGGCAAATGTCCTGTCTGTGACTTATTAGTCACCACAACCATGCGTGAAGAAGAGCGATTCGTCTCCGCCGCCGTCTGAAGCAAACGAGCCAAATCAAACTCACATGAAGAGAGGAATTCTGAATCCAAAGAAAGAAAGAGAGAAAGTTTGCAGAGACTCTGCAGCATCGGGATCAACGATGAACAAACTGGACTTAGACCGGTTTCCACCACTAAAGACCACTTAAAGCCCATAAAGGGGGGTGGGGGGTAATGACCAAACCCCCCTCGCTAAAGCCCACCTGACCTACTTTCTTCTCTCTGTGTGTGTGTGTGTGTGTGTGTGTGTGTGTGTGTGTGTGTTCGTCAAAGTCAGCATGTGCACGAGAGATATTGTTTGTACAAGTGTGTGAAAGCAAGAGTGAAAAAGTGTGTGTGCACATACAGTTACATGCATTAAGTGACTGTTGAGGAGGTGTTCATGGAGGATATTGTGTGTGTGTGTGTGTGTGTGTGTGTGTGTGTGTGACGGGCTGGCAGCTGAGGCCAGAGCCGCCATGTGTTGCCCAGCTGTGGTCGGCTGCCGGTCAGTTCTGCAGACTCGTAGCGGAGGCAACGGGCAGAATATAAATACTGTCTTCCTCCTCTCGGCCTTTCTTCTGGGACAAACAACAGACGCCTCGTTGTGCAGTTTTACCCTGAGAAACACACTGTGTGGCTGCACAAATTAAAGCAGTATTTCACTGTGACCTGAAAGCGTTTAAAGGTGGGGGAAAGTGGTGGCACATGTAAGTAAGGACTGGGTCTTGGTTCAAGTCTGGTTCTTGAAGTTTGAAGTTGAATTTGAATGAAATGAAACTTTATTTTTAACACTATTTATGGTCAGCATTTTTTCAGCAATTTAGCCATTCAATTTTCATCGTTAGTGGCGGAGTCCGCTGTTCCCGTGTCGGATTCAAATGACCTATACACATGAGGTCAATTTGATCTCATTGCTCTCCGAACGGCGAGTTTCATTAAATTACAACAACTGATGCAAACGGAACATTTCCTTCTGCTGCTGCTTCACAATAAAAGCCATGAGACATGAGGGTGGCTTTTATTGTGAAGCAGTCACAGGAAACAGGTGGCGAGATCATTGTTTTCTTAACCTCTCTGCTCAGAGCTGACACTTCCTGTCACTGCTGGATGCTACTGCGCATGTTCCACGTGCCCAAAGATCCGGGTACTTTTCCAGACGGAAGTCGAGCCGTTTAGGCTTCATGCTCCACTGAGCAACTTTCATAGGAATGAACGAGGCCCCGGTTCAAGTTTTATTATGAAGTAGCTGCAACTTCCTGTAGTCTCAGCCGCCGACGTTGGTGCATCAGAAGCAGGTCTACAGAAAGATGTGGACGCTTCTCTGCACTCTGGGTTTGTTTTAAATATTGCGTACAGGAATGAAAAAAGAGGACAACACATCACCAAGGTCAGAAACACCTTCAATCATTTATGTTAGGAAACCCACTCACTCATACTGTGATGTTCCAGACAATTTTTTACATACTAGCTTTGCTCCGCCACGTTGGAAAGACCCAGACACAGCAAGAACTAGCAGCGATGAAGGCCGCCCGTTGCGTCGCCTCACGTCTCCTTTGTCTTGGCCGACAAGTTGCATTAGAACACACCGCGAGGTTGACAGCCGTCGGCCGGTTTGCACGTACGTTCTGTGCCTGCGTGAGAGGAAATAACTCTCCACACCAGCAGGAGGCGGTCGTCTGTATTCATCATTCAAAAAGGGGAGACAGGACGGCTCCGTCGCCGATTCAACATGCTGAATCGGCCAAAAAAACTCCGACACGGGCAGACAAGAGCCGACGATGCGGGACACACCGCAAAAACTAGGACAGCAGACGCTCACCGACGGCCCCAAACTCTCCGACGGCCGACCGCCGGCTTGGTATGTCAGGACCTAAAATGATAACGGTGGTTTAAACGCTCATCCGGTAAAAGTTATACCAACTTTTCTTTCAGCTGTTTTGAGAAAATCCCGTACACCACCTCCTACAGTAGATTCAATAAAATGAGATTTCCCTCTCATCCCGTTCAGTCACTCCTTGACCTACATTTTCACGTTCTGCCTCTAGTTTCTGAACGACCTCTATCTCAGACAGATCTGACTTCAGGAAACGAGCCTCGACCTTCAGGTATAGAATCCCGTTTGAAGCAGTTTGACCCACCGAACTGCACAGATAATCTCGTTTATTCTGGCTCGTTTGCTCGGTTTAGTGTGAGAAAGGCCGATGATCCCGGGACACGCTTTTAACTTCCTCTAATGACTTAATGGCTTTTTTTTGGAAGAGTGTCAAGTCACTGAGTGCACTCGCGAAGACGATCTAATAACTCTGGTGGCTTGGCCGTAGGAGACGTGGGTTAAGTGGCGAGGCGAGGCGAGGGTGGAATTAGAGGAGAATTACTCTGCAGTGCATGTGTACACAAACTGGAAGGGTCTGTTTAACCAGAGGAGACCCCGAAGTGTTTAAAACACCATATTTCACACAGTCTAACGAGGAAATTATCCTCTGGGACGCACTTAATGCTACACGTTTCAAAAAGAGAGGTCAGAGGTGATGTCACTAAAACAGTTCAGTACTGGAACAGTCCAACAGTTTACTTTAAGACATGAAAACAAGCTGTGGTTCAAGCTGTAGAAGGACGGTCCAGCACTAAATGCTGGATTGATTTGTGTTTTAAGAGTCATTTGAACTAGCTAAAAGGCGTCCCGAGTTCAAGCCAGCAACAACAACAAACTGTTTATTGATCCGTCGGCGCTCCTCACACCACAGAGGGATGACAACGGGCCAGACGGCGACTAAATGGCGACTAATTAGCGGCGTCGCTGTAAATCAGACTTAAAAAGTTGGCCCTGAATTATTATGTTTCTTTCCATGCTTGAATCAAGAGATTAAACTGAGAAGTTGGTCTCCAGTCTGAGTATCACAGGAGACAAACGCTGACTTAGATCAATAAGGAGACATCTAGACGGGCGGGATTCGGTTTAAATCTGATTAGATTTTTTTTTCAAAGGTCTTTTTATTAATTTTCAATAATCAATAGAACAGTCACTATGCAGGGAAAGTTAATTTCATCAATCATACTTGACAACAACAGAAACACAGACAGCCACAGCTGGACACATGAGACACAACTGATTCTCAATCATTGATACATCAAATTCAAATTATAGAAAATACAGGGAGAATATCCACAAATAAGTCATGAAATAATAAGAGAAAAAAAA
>CAKAKR010038503.1:234-19827 GCA_916700685.1 Adelosebastes latens
AGTATATAGTATATAAGTCTAATGCAGTGAGGGCCAAAGAGACAATGTACGACGGAGTATTAGGGCCACATTGAGGGAAAAAACATCTGAGATTTACAGAATAAAGTCAGAATATTACGAGAAAAAAAGTCGTAATATTAAGAGAATAAAGTCATAACTTTACGAGAAAAAAGACAATGACACATAAAATAACTTCTACTATACTACTATATTTATATATATATATATACCGTAATATTATGACTCTATTCTCATAATAATACGACTTTTTTCTCGTAAACCTATGACTTTATTCTTGTAATATTATGACTTTATTCTCGAAATCTCAGATTTATTTATTTTTCCTCAATGTGGCCCTAATACTACCGTACCATAGACCTACAACAATGATAAATAAAATTGAAAATGTAAACAAAAAAACAGTTATTCATTTCCACTCATTTTTTTAAAAAATCCACAGGGAGCCACTGGAGAGGGCTCCGGACAAGTATGAACCTGAAAAATTGCATAATATGTCCCCTTTAAAGTAGCCTAAAATGCTTGTATGCAGCAGTATTCAGAGATTTGTTTTCAAAGATACATCATATGTATGTTAGAATGTAATTATAGCAATATTTCTCTATTTTACAACATTACCCCAGCTGGTATATTGTGTTCATTTTGTGTTGTGGAGCAGTAATAGTTTCCTCATTCATAACTGCAGTACCATCTCAGTCCTTTAGATGGCAGTTTTGGCCACTAATCCTCCTCATCAGAACATCCAATCCAAACTTATAAAAGAAAGTGCTGTTACTGTTTTATTGATACATATAATTGAATCCATTTCCAGGTGAATGTTGGCCCTTTTTTATGAGCAGAGAAAGGGGGCGCAGTAATGAAGTTGCCGCTGCGAAGAGTGACGACTTTCATTATTCCATCTATTTAAGCAGGCAGCGCCCACTGTGATCTAATTAGGATGCTCCAGCAACACTGAAATCTCTCCACTAATCTGCTGTAGGACAACACATTAACCCCGAGAGCACTGATGAACTCGTCTCGTTAATTAGAATAATGCCAGATTTAGTTGTAGCGGCGGAGAGGCGACGGAGTGCGAGGACACCCGCTTGCCTTTGTGAAGTTTTTAAGGTGCCTGCTCTTCACGGGGGTGGAGTTGATAATGAGAGACTGCTGAATTATTTAGCTCTATACTGAGAGATTGGTATTTCTGGCCTTATTTTATGAAGAAGGCCATGCATGTTTCTGCACAATAGTAAGTGATGAGCTTCGGGGGGAAAAAATTATTCAACGCATTTGCTTCTCGAGGTCTTGGATGACTTTGGAATGAACGTGACGGAAAGAAGGAAGCAGACCTGGCTGGGGAAAAGCTGCTCGACGTGGCATCCTTTGGCCAAGGTGGTCGTCTTTCTGTCCCGTCTCTCCAGCACTCTGGGGAAACACTTGAACAAAGAAAACATATTGAGTCCAGTCGCCTGTTCTTTAGCCCGAGGAGAACAATCACATTCAGCTGATTGAGGACAAGAGTGCATATCTAAAGATCGCTGCCGACTTGAACCTTGTTTTACCAGTTGACATCATATCTGAACACAAATAGATGAGGATAAATATCCATGAGAAGAAGAATAACATGAAATAGAACAAAAACAAAGAAGAAAATAGGTCTAACAGTAGAAGTACAGTAGCTATTAGTAGACGTGCTAGCAGAATTAGCAGTTGTAGCCTTGTAAAAGCAGCAGTTGTAGGCAGGTTTCAACCTGATTCGACTGTTATCAGGTCATTATATGTGCGTTATCAGTGGTTATAAGCTCATAGATGTTGGGTCGTTAAGGGCCTACTACGCCTACTATGTTATAAAAGCGAAAGCGAACTTAAAAGCAACACATTCTAACACGTAAAACTCAAAACATTACGTTTTGAACACAAAGAAAAAGGCTTCTTTAGGTTTAGGCAACAACACTACAACTCTTTTTAGTTTTAGGAAACAAAACCACATAGTCAAATTAAGGGAAAAACATTATGTGTTGGCTTAAAATAACTATGTGTCTAAAGTGAAAGCAAAACTTAACGCTTGTGAACTCCTGGGTGAAAAACCCCGCACAGTGCCAGAGACTGTAAATAAGAAGTAGACGTAGTCACCGTGACGTCACCCATTGGTTTGTGGACTGCCGTTTTGAAGGCTTGAGTTTGGCATTTTGTCCGTCGCCATCGTGGTTTTTGGCCGTCGCCAGAGAAAGGGTTAAAGTTTTAAGACGAAAACACGGACAACTCCCAGACCGGACAACGCCGTGGTAGCGACCTGTCAATCACAAGGTAGCCACGCCCTAAAGCATCCCCTGCTTTACGGTCTATTTGACTCTAAATGGGACCATAATTTACTAAATGAACATCATGCTGTATTGAAGAAGACTTGAAACTAGTGATTGAGACCATAAACTCATGTTTACAATGTTTACTGAGGTAATAAATCAAGTGAGAAGTAGGCTCATTTTCTCATAGACTTCTATACAATCAGACTTCTTTTTGCAACCAGAGGAGTCGCCCCCTGCTGGCTGTTAGAAAGAATGCAGGTTTAAGGCACTTCAGCATTGGCTTCACTTTTCAGACCCGGAGGTTGCCCACTGTAGCGCCTGACTTCTGCTTTTGCTCCTGTCATAATTACTACAGCCTCTAGAGGTCGCTGTCGTGTTCTTTTATACGTTCTTTCAGTGATCTACCATGTGAATAGATGATAAAACCTACTATTGGGTGTAGTAGGTCCCTATTGACCCACATCTACGGGGCTTATAGCGACCGATAACGCCTATTTAATAGCCTGACAACAGTCTAACAGTCAGACTACCATTAGTTGTAGTATTAGTAGATGGAGTATTATTATTATTAATTCAATTAAAGGAATAGATTGACAAGCATGCCTTTTAATTGTTATACTGCCAACAGACAGCATCTATTGTACTTAATAATACAGACTTAAAAACTAATACAGTGCATGTGGTACTCTGGGATGTGATATAATTCATTAGGTAGTTAACAGGCGACATTGACAGCGGAGCGGACAGAAAGTTGAAATCATTATAATTCACAGCACAAATCCTCTGGAGGCGAACCTTCCTACCTGACAATTAACTTCCCCAGCAGGGAGGCACTGTTTGAGACAGCGGCGGGGGGGTGGGGGGGCATGTATATCAATTAATTATGTGTGCGAGTTGAGGATTAATTAAGGAGGTGTTTAAAGTTGGCAGAGATCATCTTTGTATTACTTGTGTCATTTAAACACAATTTTTTGGCACAAATCTCTCAAAGCAAGACCATCTATAACCTGGATTAACACTTAACCTTAGAACTACTTTTTACCTAAGAAATAGTTCCTGTGAAAACAGTGTGCTCTGTGGATTGTCTTGAGTTAACAAGGACACCGTTTCTGGACAGATACGCTGTTGAATGCTGTGAGACGACAGTTAATTCACCTCCATTGCACTGAGGTGGGAAAAAGTCACTATTTTACAAGTTACAAGTAAGTCTCAAGTCTTGGAAATGAAGTCCTGACAAGTCCCAAAGACTTGAGACAAATGGCAGACTTTGGACACAAAAGCACAAATCAGAGAGCAATCAGTGTAAGTTCGGTCTTACTCGGTTCAAAGGTCGGCAGGGGTCAAAACCAGAAGATCAGGTGAGGAGGTGGGCGGGGAGGTTCAGGTGAGGCGAATGGCGGGTTAATGCAGAGCAGGAGGGAGTGGTGGAGTCTGAAACGACAGGAGAGTTAGTGCTATGGTAAGAGGAACAGAACAGAATATATTACAGTAACATGACTCGGGGCTGGCTGGAGTCGTAACACATAACACTTTGAGTCCCAAATAAGTCAATATGCACATTCAGATTTAACTCAACTTAAGACTTCTTAAAGGAAGTGTATAGCATATATATATAATGGATACAATATTAAAAAAGTATGTTTTCTTTAGTGTATAATCACCTGAAACTAAAGAATAGAATACATGGAAAGGGTCCTCTTCACGGAGCCGGCCACCGTGTTTCTTCAGGAGCCCAGAACGGACAAACTACTGCGTTAACTCGCTCCAGAGTTAACCACGGTCACTCCACTCAGCCGGCGGTAAACAAGACACGAAAAACCTCTGTTGGTCACAATAAAAACAGTCTAAAGAAGTATAACCCAACACTCATTCCCATAGAAAACCTCAGGAATCCATCGGTACCAACCAAGTCATACTAGCTTGTTGCAAAGAAGGTTAAATAACGCTCCAAACAAAAACTGGCATGGCCATTTTCAAAGGGGTCCCTTGACCTCTGACCTCAAGATATGTGAATGAAAATGGGTGCAAGCAAAACCCCGTGGCGCAATGAAAGTGAGGGCCGGCGCGCGCCGACTAAGGTGGGATCCCGGGCCCCGCGCGAGAGGTTAATGTCACGCTGCCGTAAAGTGGAATCGGTGCCGTTGTATCGGAGCTGTTTTGCGAGTACGAGTAAATGAGCACAGTATCGGACCCGATACCCGATACTGGTATCAGTATCGGTGCATCCCTAGAGAAAATCTAAATCCACTGTAAGTGTAAAGGTTTATGTTTCACGATCCTTCAAATAGTTATGTAGCAGTTAACTAGTTAAAAACATTACTGATAAGCTTTGTTGTATATAAGTCACTGATAAAGTCTGGCCTGTGTTAAGAAGGAAAGAAAATATAGAATGAGACTTCATGTTTTTAGTTGCTCTGACAGTCTTGGCGTGTGTGGCCGTCGTGTTTTCAAGTCAAATAGAAAAGGAAGGAGGTGGAGAGTTAGTTATGTGTCCTTTTCCCACGTTTGTCTCAATAACAACAGTAAGTCGAGGGATTTGTGGCACGCTGAGTGAGGTTTATTAGGAATGAAAGGACTGGAGATTATATCAGGAAATCCCCCTGAAACACACACATAGGCTACGCTCACACACAGTAGATCATCTTGATACCGCTAAACATCCTGTACGAGAGTTAAGTAGAGGTTTATCTGGACAGTCAAACAGGAAAAAAACACAGAAATGTACGTAAAATCTCTGAAACACAATGTCAATGTCTCGCCTCTCCATCATTTCTGAAAACTTTCTACAACATGTAATTTTTCCAGCACAGATGACGGGGGTTTAAAGTAAATTAGCGCCGGCAGACGGTTACCATTTCACCGCAGAAATGTAGATGACTTCTACAACAGTAATTAACGCATGCTGGCATTTGAATCTCCATTTTGCTAATGATATGCGTGGTATTAATTAGGCCTAAGTGATTAACATAACAACCGCTGGACAATGTCCTGGGGTAAGAGCAGGGCTGTTTTTTTTTCTTTTTATTAACGCTCCCTAAAGGCGCCCCGCTCATTAATACATCCCAACAGACAGCTCTGCTAACCTTGACAAGTCATGTTGAAAGTGATTTAGTAAAACTCTGTATAGACTGAACTGAAAGCTGAGGACTATGTGTAGAAAGTAAGGGCACAACAGAAGAAGATAATTGTAATAAACACATGGAAACATAAACATAAAACGACCAACCTGAACAGAATGAAAATAGAGAGCAGAGCACGGCACAGAATGAATGGGTTCGTGTAATCATCATCAATCCAGTATCAACCTATGTTTAGAGGTGAATTTGTGGCTAATAAACCTTGACACACTTTGGTTTCTCTCAGTCTAGGAGAAAACGAACCACATGTAATTAGCAGTTAGCGCTGGCACACACAGTACAAGATGAAAACTTTGTCTTCCTCGTGTCCTTAAAGATGCAGGTTGCATCCGATATTCCATATTAACATGCTATTTAGCACGCTAAAACAGCATGTGAGATCTTTTTAGTGTGTCCGAAACCTTAATAGTACACAAACTGCATACTATTTCTGGTGAAATATTACAGTATGCAAAGCTGGACACTACAGCGTCATAAGTATCCCACAATGCAATGCTGTAGTGGCGACAACGTTCATAACGAGACGTTGTCGGACAGCTCTGTAACGTCAATAACGCTTCTGTAAGTATACAATTCCACTTTGCTAGGCGTAATATATATTTTATATTGATTCAGACTTTAATTCTCACAAACCGTCATTTTGGTCACATGATGTTGTCACGGGTTACCATGGTTACGTGTCTCCAATCAGCAAGGAGTGATGATGTAAATTGCTGCTCAGTGCGTCCTAAAAGATACATACTACTGTTTATTCACACAAAAGTATGTTGAACGATAGTACACATGTTGGGTATGTAGTGCAAAGTATGAGATTTGGGACAAAGTCAAGGAAACATACAAACTGCCCCAAGTCGACGCACCAGATTGCATAAACATGATCTCTCATGGTATAAACAGGCCCGGGTTCATCACATCTACAGGCTGATAGAGGAAACCAAGAAAGTTGCGGAAGGTCTCATTTCTTAGGTTAGGTTACAAGCTGTTCACACACTGGCAATAAAACACAATTTCTATGTGTAAAAAGTTACATACAGTCCCTTTAATACTACAGTATATTCCATTTCTGCTGATAGATCCCCCTAAAAGTTACCCACTTTTCCTTTAAGAAAAGGGTTAACATGGATCAATCATCAAGATGGATCTGATCCAAAACTGTAACCTTTGTCATAAGAATCAACGAGGAGGTCACACACTAAGTTTGAAGAAGTTTTAGAGTCGAAACAACAACAGAAGTTACATTCAAGAAGAGTTTGGAAGTTTCTTTTTTATCAGCAAGTCAAGTCATGAACTCCACATGACAAGAATGAACCTGTTCTTAATAGTCCAAGAGCGGTTCTGAGAAATGGTCCGGAGACTCTGGTCTCGCAGCCCTGTGAAGTCATCCAAGACCAAAATCTCTCTCCTGCTCCTGCCTTTGAATTCTTTGTCATTCAAAACTCCAAGGACGCCGGGGAGGATCACCTCGCCCGCCTATCCGGCCCCATTTGCGAGATATGGCCGGCCTTCTAACCGAGGCCGGTGGGACATCCAATTCATTGAAGGGAGGAGGAGTGGGATATCGCCTGAAGGGGTCGACTCCGCTCTCTGGTGAGCCAATTTAGTCTGACCCCCTCGTCCCGTCCCGTCTCCTGCAGCCCAGCGAGTCCAGATAACTGTCCTCCAATCTGGCGGCTTTGTCACGGTTGAGTTGTGGCAGCGGCGGCGGCAGAGCAGCTGAACCTGAACACCCACAACCGGAGGGATTACCGCGTCTTCGCTGAGGACCTGTGTGAGGGAGGATTGATGCCTTTTTTTTTTGCTGACATTCGCCTCGTCTCTGACACAGGAGTTGAGAAGTGGGACAGCAGAGTGGGCTGGAGAGTAGAAATAGCTCGACTGTCCTGTAACTGGAAGGTCAAGGGTTTGATTCCTATTAGAGCCCAAGCACCTACAACGTCGGGCCAGCGAAGGCCCTATTGAAACTGTAAGAATTTTATATTTTTCACAAAAATTAATCGCCTTTTAGAGGACCTTAACATGCTCAAAAAGTTGTTAAACTTGGCACACTTATCAGACGCGGTGACAAATTTGATATTTTAAGGGTCTCAGGCTTGGGTGTTGCAAAATGGCTCGCTAGCGCCCCCTAGAGAGTTGGAAAAATTGAGCCCCTCGCTATGGTTTCACCTGCATGTATAAAATTTGGTAGACAGATTTAAAATGTGGAGACGCACAAAAAAGCCTCTTGGAGGTATGCCCAAAACCCAACAGGAAGTCAGCCATTTTGAATTTTTTGTGCGATTTTGGCGTTTTATAGGCCGTGTACTTTAACGAAATCCTCCTTCAGATTTAATCAGATCGACTTGAAATTTGGTCAGTACCATCTTAAGACCTTCAGGATGACAATGTATTCAAATGGTGAGTTTTCACTGAACGACCAGACCGTGGCGTGGCGGCCACTTTGAGCCATTCGCCAAGAAACAGGAAGTTGTTGTAACTCAACTGTGCATAGTCCGATCTGCCCCAAATTTCTCAGGCATGATAAAGGTCCAATCCTGAGGACATGTACATGCAAAAATACACTCATAGCCCCGCCCCAAGACGTTAGCCACGCCCCTTTTCATAACTCATGAACCGTTTCTCGTAGAGGCTTGTGGGAGGTGTCATTGCACTCATCAGAGTTCCGGTTTCATTGTGCCTGGCCGCGTCGATCGGCGTCCCACCAGTACCCTGACGCGCAGGGAGGTGCAAGGGCCCGTTCATCGCTGAAATAAGTCTGGTAGTTGAGTGTATATTTGGCTCTTTGAGGTTCAAAGGTTACAGTAACAAGCAGACCAGGTTGTAAACAAAGGTCACATGATGCACAAGCACTTAATTGATCCGACAGTTTAGAGATTTTAAATCGAGCCATGTTTGATTCCCCGGTACCGAGCGAGTGTTTTGCGTCCTGAGAAGAGCAAGAACGTTAACAAAACTAGAGTTGCCATTGATCATCAGAGCAGAACTTTAAACGAGAACACACCTTGAACCCCTCGCAGCAATCTGTCTAATTATCTTTTAACCTGCGCCGGGGCTCTACCTCAGCATGGGGTTCATTATTCAGCAGGGCGAGGACGGCTCTGACCCCGTATCTTCGCCGCACATCACACTCATTAGTCAGCGGCGGGCGAGAGGCAGGATCAATCGCTTATCCAAGCTTTTAACACCGCGCCCCCGACACTATTGATCAGCTGCTTTTTTGCGCTGCCTGAGCCAGCAGAAGGCAATTAAAGAGTAAACTTAAAGAAAAAACACACAGAGAATACAACCTGAACACACTCTCACATCGTCTGAGTAGGAGAAACACACACATTGATCTTCAAGTGAACTTTGGTGACTTGAATAAAGAGAGGAACTAAAGTGAAGTCCTACGTCAAAAAGTAGTTTACGTCAGTGTATTAGAAATGTAATTTAAGTATACAAAAGTTAAAGTATACTTTTACTTTTTGTGCTTAATTTAAAGTATATTTAACATGTGCTTTTGAAAAGTACTTCAAAATAGATGTCATTAAGTTCAACTTCAATGAACTAAAAATAAATATACTAATTCTGTAATACTTGAATACTTAAAGTGGTATTTCCATGTACTTTACAATTATTAACTGTTAGTATTTATTTCACCATTTGTATTCTTTTTTAAATTTAAAGAATTTTAATTTCACTCCATTAGAAGTGTTTTTAAGTATACTTACAAAAAGTGCACTTTAATATAAGTTTATTTTAAGCTGTATCACAGAGTACTTTTAAAAAGTATATTAAACTGCAAATACTTGTGGTAATAGATAAATAGTAGTAATTTAGTGTACTTCTGAAATACTTATATAAAGAGTACTTTATACTAAGTTAGTTTTAAGTTGTATTTAAGTTCACTTATACATGTACTTAATCTCAATAGTACTTAGTTTGCATGCTTGGATATCATATTATTAATACACTTATCGGATGTTTACTGTAATAATTTCAAACTTGAACTAGAAAGTATTTTTCTAAATTACATTTATTAAACTAGATTGTGATGTTACTGCTCTTTAATATGAAATGTAGCTATAAAAAAATATTTATTTGCATATTACAAAAGCAGTCGGCTTGCAAAGATGGAGTCATTTCAAATCTTCCAAATCCACCAAAATATGTGCAAAATGTTGTGTATTATTCTGTGACTAGTGACTAAAGACTAAATATAAAATGCACTTCATCATATTTTTCATATGTGAACTGTCCTGGTTTGAAATGTCCTGCTTTGGGTGCTTTACACTGGAGAAACTGGAACCACTAGAGGTCACTCTGGTGCTGCTTCCTGTTTCACACATGAAGCCCCCGCTGGGTAAAACTTCACTTTACACGCCTTAATCCAATTTATTAACCTGTGAATTAACCTCAGGAACTGACAACAGTATTGTAATGTAAACACAAATCAAATCCTTGTGCTATAGTGTGAATACACACACAGTATATTGGAGGTGTGGCAGTATACAGTAGAATGAATGATGTGTTTATCTTTTTAAAGCCCCCCCACCACCATTAAGTTAACAAACTGCACCCATTTAACACCGAACGTGAAAACATTTCTTACTATAAAAGCATTTCTTTTAATGTGAGTTTAAGTGACTCATCTCACAGTTCATTAGTTGAGAAAAAACACTCTGATTGGGTTTGCCCCGCAGGGCCACGCCGACCTTCTTCACGTTTGTCTCCACCGGCAGTAAATCTTAAAGTCTGCTGTATGATTCAGGACTTTGTTGCTAATAAACGTGTGCACGGAGCCGTACCGCCGAGTGCGAGGCACATCTCACTTTTATCTGCAGCCCTGATCCTGTCACTCCCCCTCTCTCCCCCCCCGACCCGCCTCAAAAAAAATCTCCAGAAACCACTTCTGATGGAAAACGCAGCTGTTTGCAAGTTTGCTCGCTGAGAGAGAGGAGAGAGAGAGCATGGAAACGGCTTGTAAGGCATGCTCCGACAGTACTGCTATAGGCCTCCTGGCAGACTAACACACAGGGGCACAGAGCTGTGGTTTCACATGGTTCAACATGCTGCATGAGTCACTGACCAGAAACATGTCCCGTACAGCATGGCGAGGGCTCAGTGACTTACACTGTGGTGGGCGAGGGCCAAAGACAATAAGCCAGGGGGCTGCATAATAACATATGTGAGTGATGCCCCAGAGAAAAAAAAAAATGCATGTGAATACCAAGAGAGAGAAGCCCTTTAAATATGTCATAAGAGAGTCATAGATCGTCAGCAAACCCAGAAACAGATTGGACTGGATAGACGCCCAAAAATGACTATTATTATCACAATTTGAGCCGTTACATCCAATAAAAGAATTAAAGCTGCTATACTCAATATTTTTTATTTTAACAATGGATGAAAAGATTATGTATACTTTAATTTTTGTGCTTAATTTAAAGTATATATAACGTACTTTTGCGAAGTGTACTTCAAAATAGATGTCATTAAGTTCAACTTCAATGTACTAAAATTAAATATACCAATTCTGTAATACTTAAAGTGGTATTTCAGTGTACTTATTGTATTTAAGTGTACTTGGAAAAAGTATACTAAATTGAAATTTGGAGAGTGCTAATTTAGAGTACTTAAGTGTACTTTGAAAGGAACCAAAGTGAAGTCAAAAAGTAGTTTACTTCAGTGTATTAAAATGTAATTTAAGTATACAAAAGTTACTTTTTGTGCTTAATTTAAAGTATATTTAACATGTGCTTTTGAAAAGTGTAATTCAAAATAGATATCATTAAGTTCAATTTCAATGAACTAAAAATAAAAAATTAAAATTCTGTAATACATGAATACTTAAAGTGGTATTTCCTTGTACTTATTAAAAAGTGCACTTTATTGTAAGTGTATACTTAAGTGTACATTTTTGAAAAATATACTAAATTGAAAATACTTATAGTGCTAATTTAGTGTACCTATGAAAAGTACAAATATTTTTCAATATTAGTATTCTTTTGTAAAGTGCATTTTAATTTCACTTCATTGGAAGTGTATTTAAGTATACTTACAAAAAGTGCACTTTAATATAAGTTTATTTTAAGCTGTATTTCAGGGGTATAAAAGGGGTCGCTTGTAGTGACAAACCCACAGAGAATTAACGCCTGGCTCTGCAGTACCCCCTTAGCTCTATGGAGAGTTTCAGGGTGTTTTAGCTCGTTGTTTTGGTTTTATGACCCGCAACTTTATTGTCGTGATTCACTCTCACCGGTCTCATCGTAATTTCTAGACACAGCGGACAGCTTGAGGTGATTTTTGCCTTTGCCGAAAAAGAGTTGATGCGCTAAATGGGACGTGGAAACATCTTTGCCGAATAAATTCTGACTTAGCACACATTTAACTCACATGTCTGATCAGCTGTTTCCGCTTTTGGCGTCTTCTCGGATATATATTTATGTTGTCTTTGTCTCCGGACAACATGAAACATGGCCAATACTATAGCAAACATGAAAGAACCATTAAAACTTGCCCAATTGAAACAAATTCTTGAAGATGTCGCTCCATTTTTCTCTCGTACATGGTTAGATAGCCAAGCCAACTTGTTTTGTTTCCGGTTCGCAACCTCTACTTCTTCTTCTACTCTGTTCACTGGCAGATAGCCTATAGCGCCACCAGTTGATGGAAACGCGCCTAATTCACATTTCTTTTTTGCGACATTTCAAAAGTTCGCTTAAAATTGACAATTGAATGGAAACACGGCTAGTGACTATGCTCTAAAAACCCACTGCACACTACCTGCTCAGCATCAAACCGCAGGAAGATAGCGATTAGCAGATTAGTGGAGCATTTAGCAGCTAAAGAGCGAGATATTACCCTCATGAGCTGGTGGAGACCAAAACAAAGCTAAAAGGAGATACTACACTGTCATCATAGCCAAGAACGTGACTTTTACAGGGGATTTCTGGGAAGTGTAAGTGCGGAAACAATTTACAGACTAACAGTGGTTGAAAACCATTTCATTGTGGTCACATCTGAGAATGCAGAACTTCTCCGCTAAAGCTTCTCTTCTTTGTCATGAAAACGGAGAAAATTAAATTTCTGTGTTTTTATTTGTGGTGTTGAATAAAGACGTGATTTATATGATGTCAAGGCACATTTTTCACTGCAGGGAAGAAGAGAGTCATAACAACGTACTCATGCGAGGGTGTTTTGTTATTTCATAAAAAACAGTGAGAGCTGGTGGCTGTTGTGCTTTTTTCTCTCAAAATTAGATAAATTAAATTTGCTCTTTCAGGCAGTTTTTGTGGGTGTCAAAAACGATCACTGCAGCCGCGGCGCGAGGTGATTAAAATCAGGTGTCGCCGTATGATTGATGCAGTGTGTGCGCCACATATGTGCTGCTTTCACACTGGTAATTACAACACTTTCAAAAAGATGTGGAATTCAACCGTTTGATGTATGTTCGCCTGCGAGGACTTTGAAGAACTCAACGGAGGACCATCTGGGACTGAAAAGAGAGTCGCTGGTGGGAAAAAAACGAGTCACATTAATGTCTGAAAATGGAATGCAGCAAGTTCTCTGTAGACCTCGGATGAGACTGCATTATGTGTACATTGTATGTAGTCCTATGTGGCTGCTAGGAAATACCCTATCTGCTAAGGCTTGAACATTTCTATGGCTGTTTTTGGCCATAGTAGAAAATGCTGCACTTGATTCAACTATTATCAGGCCATTAAATGGGCGTTATCAGTCACTATAAGCACCATAGATGTGGGTCATTAGGTGCCTATTACGTTGCAAAAGTGAAAGTGAAACTTAAAAGCAACACGTATCATGTAAAACTGAATGAAACGTCACGTTTTGAATGCAAACAAAAAGGCTTCTTTAGGTTTAGGCAATAAAACAGTTAGATTTAGACAATAAAACTACAACTTCTTTCAGTTTAGACAACAAAACTACAACTTATTTAGGTTTAGACAACAAAACTACAACTTCTTTATGTTTAGAGCAACAAAACTACAACTTCTTTAGGTTTAGACAACAAAACTACAACTTCTTTAGGTTTAAGCAACAAAACTACAACTTCTTTAGGTTTAGGCAACAAAACTACAACTTCTTTATGTTTAGACAACAAAACTATAACATCTTTAGGTTTAGACAACAAAACAACAACTTCTTTATGTTTCGGCAACAAAACTACAACTTCTTTATGTTTAGGCAACAAAACTACAACTTCTTTATGTTTAGGCAACAAAACTACAACTTAATTTGGTTTAGGCAATAAAACTACAACTTCTTTAAGTTTAGGCAAATAAACAGTTAGATTTAGGCAATAAAACTGCAACTTCTCTAGGTTTAGGCAAATAAACAGTTAGAGTTAAACAATAAAACTACAACTTCTTTAAGTTTAGGCAAATAAACAGTTAGATTTAGGCAATAAAACTACAACTTCTTTAAGTTTAGGCAAATAAACAGTTAGATTTAGGCAATAAAACTGCAACTTCTCTAGGTTTAGGCAAATAAACAGTTAGATTTAGGCAATAAAACTACAACTTTTTTAGGTTTAGACAACAAAACTACAACTTCTTTAGGTTTAGACAATAAAACTACAACTTCTTTAGGTTTCAGCAAAAAAAGTACTTTTTTACGTTGGTCTACCATGTGAATACATGATGAAACCTACTAGTGGGTGTAGCAAGCCCCTACTGACCCACATCTATGGGGCTTATCATGACTGATAACACCTATTTAATAGCCTGACAACAGTCTAATCGGCTGGTTAATGTCAGGTTTTGGTGTAAGGTGAAGGCTTCTTTCTAAACCCCTCCAATCTGCACAGATGAAGGAAATCACAACAGTGTAAAATCCAATGCAGAACAGCCACAGAGATCAATTTGTACAACAGCAGCAGCATAAAATAGCCCAGAATGAAATGCAAGCGCAAGACAGGTGGAGTTCTTTTTTTACTTAAAAATCTTGCTCTACTGATGTGCATAGTGGTGCGGCTGTCATCGTTTTTCTCCTCCTACTCCTAAAAATGCTGACAACAAGTCCCGACATGTTCTCTGGGGGGTAGCTGAAAGGCATTCTGGGAAATGAAGGAACTCACTAACCAAAGTGGAGTTCATGTTGAGGGCAATAAAATTACACTTAATGAGAAACACGAAGGACATTTTATTTTTTTCTGTTCCAAAGTAGTTTTCTTTACTGTATCCAGCACAACAAATGAGCATTTTTTTCTTTCCATTATTTCACTAACTAGGTTAATTTAATGACATATCATTTTGCACGTACATTAACAATAAAAATCCTCTCACAAATCAGCGAACTAATTTGCTTCAGTCCCGCGAGTGAAGCCGCATATAGGAATCCCAGACCTAAAAGCAACATCTGGCTGGTTTTAAGAGTCATGGACAGTTTGCCGCAGGTGGTGGTGGTGGGCGGGGGTTCATATGGGTTATATGGAGCGTGGACGTTTAAAAGGGTCAATACATGCAGATACAACACAACTGTGGCTCATGTGGAGAGCTGGAGAAAAGGGGGGGGAAAGTAGTGGCAGAATTTCAGGAAAAGTCAGCATTCTTTCCGTATTAAAAAGATCTTTCATGATTCTGTAAGGTTTAAGTTATATACAACCAGTTTCAAGGGAGTGTAAAAACTGATTTCTTTTATTTTTGTGCTTAAAAATGTGACTTTTTTGATCATAGTTTGGTGAGTGAATTAGCCACAAATGCCAATCGATCGAGAGTGGGGAGAAAAAAAGTCCTGTTTGAGGCCCCGGATGATGGAAATGATTATGTTCCCCCCTCGCCATGATGGAAAGTAATGCTCGGCAGCAATTTGTCCACCTGCACCTCTGAACAGCGGGCTTGGTAACAATTACTGGTCCAGGAAAGAAAACATTACAGAGTCATTACAATAATGATAGTAATTCAGGGCCAGGGTAGACGTAGCCTCCGTAGGCCCTTCTCTCCTCCTTCTCTTTCTCTCCCTCTTTTCCTTTTCCCACCTTGACTTTTTCTTTAATACAAATGTCTCCTTTTGCCCTCCTTAAAATCATTATTCATTTGAGTGTCTCTTTAATACTCTGCAAGCATATCGGACGACCCTTTTTCATTGACGCTCTGCTGTGATTTGGAGTTTATAGCCCCCCATAAATCACATATATTACCCTGGAGACACACTTAAAGTCTGGAAAGGAATATCATAGGAATATTAGAGGGATTTAAGGCTTCATGTGAAAGTCCCCTGTCCTGATTAAGGAATGGGGGCACCGTAGACGACGAAGAGGAGGAGGCCTGCCGGAGCCCCTCGCCTGCCAGGCACAACTTATTTATGTTTCAGAAAGAGGACTGGCGGTGCCAGGACATTATCCAAGACGCTGATGCAGTCGCCACACTGCTGCCATCCAGTCTGGAAAACATTTGAAATTCTTTGTTATGAAAAGAGCGTAAAAAGATGCCCGTCCACCCCGGCGCTGGAGGGGGAGGGGGGGGGAAAGATGTCTCCGTTTTCCATCTGGAGCTCGCCGAGGACAGTGTGGGAGGACGTGTGTACGTTTTCAGCACAACAGAGCAGAGATGATAAAATAGCTTATGAAAAAAGACAAATGGCTGCAGTCACTGTTCTGGGTGGGCCCCGCACATGACGTATTAAAGCCTGCGAGGGATTATTTTTGTATTTCTCAGCACTTTTTTGAGTAGAGTTGGACTGATATATGAGGCCGTTAAATATCCGTCAAGATGTTCTGCTTTGATATGAAGTTTCAGTCTGTCTGGAATTTATTATTTTGTGCAGTTATTTAAACCAGGTTCAATCAAGTGAACTTAAAAAGTGTAACAAATCACACAGTGAAAAGGTGTGTGAGTACATGTTTCTATTATTCTGTTTTTGTGTTTTGCTTTTAGAATGATTGGTTATGCGGTTTTGTGTATAAATTACATTTTGTAAAAAAAAAAAAAAAAAGTTTTTGCTCAAGTTAAAACATTTTCTTGGGCGAATTTGCATCTATATGCGTCTTTCCACTGACTTTGTATGCAGTCACGCCACCTCTAAAATTCACCTTGTGCTCTGTCACAGTCACACACAGTGAATCCTAAACCAGACTCTGATTGGCTGACACCAGCAGCAGGTCACACCCACAGCTTTACAGCGCTACCCGCCAAGGCCTCGCCGCACCGTGGACAAAGTGCTCGCTGCGCCCTCTCTCTCCGTCGGGGAGGAACGGGGCCCCCTGCTCCCGGTGCGACTGTCGACCGGGGAGGACTGTCCTCATTGCGCCCCGACCGCGTCGTGCCGCCAGCGCGGGGCTCGGCCGATGTAAAAGGCGCGAGGGGTCTGCGGCGTTGTCGGTAACCCACCCGACCCGTCTTGAAACACGGACCAAGGAGTCTAACGCACGCGCGAGTCAGAGGGTGCAAGCAAGGTGGGATCCCGGCCCCGCGGGGTCGGACGCATCACCGGCCCGTCTCGCCCGCACTGTCGGGGAGGTGGAGCATGAGGACCCGAAAGATGTTGACGAGAGGTTAACGTCACGCTGCCGTAAAGTGGTATTGTTGCCGTTGTATCGGAGCCATTTTGCGAGTATGAGTACAAGTACATGAGCACAGTATCGGACCCAATACCCGATTCTGGTATCTGTATCGATGCATCCCTACTGTCAACCATCACACCAAATTTGAAGTTCTTAAGTTAAGTAGTTTCTGAGTTCTGCTCCGGAAACGAAAGTGTGACCCGACTACGTTGTAACGGGGGTATAACAATAGACACAAAATTGACTTCCTACAAGATGAGGCTGATCCCAGCTGAGAAATTATGTTTCAGAGGTTTTACCCCACTGACAAGAATAAAACTGACAATAAAACTCTTGTAATGCAAAAGAAAATATTATCTATCAGCTGCTTCAAAACCAAAAATATCAGTATAGCTTTCAAGCGAAAACATTTCCTTTTATGGCCGTTGAGTTTCAAAGAGAATCAGCCAAAGACAAACCATCCATCAACACTCCACGCAGTCATTCTGTGCGTGGATCAGGCTCAGACAGCGCCGGTCTGAGGAGGGGAAAGTGGGAAATCCCCCCTCGCCCGAGCTGCTCCTATGCCGCCTACTGATGTCGTAATTTCTCACTGAAACCTTAACCAAACAATAAATATTCGACAGCTCAGTTGTTCTAAAAAAGCGGCGCTGTTTGCACAACACGGCCTGCCAGAACACGCTCGCAGGGTTCACCGTGTGTGACGGTGATCGGGGCCGTTTTGATTTGTCAGACTGCACCTCTTTTCACTTACAGAGATGCAAAATATAAATCCTGGATCCACATGAGGAAAAAAAAGGAGTTGAATTCATCGCATGCGGAGGGACCGGCCGCCATATTGTACTCATTAATGACTGGCACACATGAAGAAAGTATGAGTTAATTGCTATGACATTCCAGCCAACATATAAACTGTGGCGCTCCAAACGTTCCTTCCCAGAGAAGCTATTGGAAATCCAATTGGCCAAGATGAAACTGTTTGGAAGTGTTACTTCCCTTTAGCGAGGCTCAACGCAGCGCAGCAGGTTTCACAAACACCATTTGGCGGCTCTGGGTCTCAGTAAATAGTGGCGAGGTTAACTTATGAAAACACTCACACCCTGTTATCAGATTAGGCCTCTACAAAGGGCTCTCAGCATCAACAAAAGGGGTTGGAGATATTTCTTCTTTTTAAAGAAAGAGGCTCGATTAGCGCTGTGTCGTGTTGGTCTTTCTCTTCTCCGTTTCCCCCCCTCGCCCTCGCCCTCATTCCTTCCTTTGCTTTCATTTGTTCGAGCTGTCGACAGCAGGCTTGGCCTGAAATTAAAAACCTTTAGTGTTTGTTTGCTCGTTGTCAACGCGAGGCTTTTGCCATCACTCCCGGGGACAGCATCGCTCACGCCTTTTTGAAAACTGCATTTGGTGGGGCGGGCGGTGGGCTCCGAAAATTTAAAAAAAAGGGTATCACAATCCTGTCCTCTTTACCTCCCACACTCTAAGAAAACAATCAGGACATTTTCTGTTAAGTTTACGGACACTTTCTTCAACCCTAAAACTTAAATTTCTGTTGATATACAGGACGTCCTCCGTACCGAGCCAAATAGCAGGCCCAACCTCTACATTCTGGAGGGAAAACAGACGCTACCGCTAGCATTTGTACGTTACCTATCAGTCTTTGTGGACCGCCTGAGGCTAAATGGGGCTAACTCTACCTGACGTCCACTGAAGTCTAAAATATAGACATTGGTAAAACATAAATTACGATATCAAACTTGCGTTAGTCTTAAAATGAGTCAGCAAAATATTCCTGGCGTATCTGGTAACGTTAATGGTCGACATTAACAGCTGAACTAAACAACGAAACAGCTTTCCAACTAAAACGACACTGAGCTAACATTAAGTCCTGAACATAAATAATTTTGGTTAGACATTAATTTGAACTAAACTTTGCCGTGTGTAATTGTCTCTGCCTCTTCCAACTATCGCGCTAGCAGAGGTTCTTGTTCCCACAATGCAATGCGTATTTAAAAATACGGGTAAAACTCCTGTGGAAAATCAATACAGAAAATTCCTTCATATTAACGCGTTACATCGGCTCGTATTTTTTACGGACTTTTCTTAGAGTGCACGAGAGAGAAAGCTACATGTTAATTTTCAGCGTTATAATATTACATTAGGCCCTGTTTACAGCTGAACTCCCCGGATGTTTTAAATATCTTTTAAAAGGTTTTATTTCTACCCGTTTTTACAATTTAAAAATGTCCAAATTTAAAAGTTAAACAAAATTTTTGCGGATGTGAGTTCCTGAACAGAGGTGTAAAACAGACAGGTTTGTGTGTATTCGTGGGCGGGTGTGTCCTCGGTTCATAGTCACGGGTCAAGCACACACTCAGTGCTGGTGTGTTTGACCCAGGAGTGTCTGAAGTGTTGATTCTCCAGGAGGTCAAAGGTCAGACGGAGACTGATGAGTCTACTAGACTGGTTTTAAGTTGTGAAAGGCACATGTTTAATTTGTATGTACACCACAATGTATTAATTTTTTATACTTTTCTTGTATATCTATCTACTTGATGTATTCAAATGTTGTCAGTGACATTTATACTCAGTCTCTCTATTTGCTGTCACTGTTTGCTTCTGCAGTTTCACCCCCGACAAAGATCAATACAGTTTT
>CAKAKR010038511.1:0-14956 GCA_916700685.1 Adelosebastes latens
CCACGATAAGGTGAGATATCCTCGCTCCACAAGGAAACAATACAGAGTCAAACACTGTTTTTAATGAAGTAAAGTCACATTTAAAAAGATGGAGAACTCTTTAGAAAAACATTTGAGCTATTACTTTTGTCATTTATAATAATATCAGTCCTTTCTTTCTTTTGTTCCAGCTGGGTAAGTCCTTGGTGGCCAAGGTCAGGATCCCCAAAGGAACCGTCCTGACTCAGGACATGTTGACGGTGAAGGTGGCCGAGCCCATGGGTGTAGCGGCCGAGGACATCTTCCTACTGGTCGGTAAGACCGTGACAGCGGACGTGGAGGAGGACGAGAGCGTCCTGCCAGAGGTGGTGAATGAGTACAGCAAGACGAAGAAGTGCTGAGGATGGCAGACGGTTTTGAAATGGGTAGAAAAGGCACTTAATTTGAGAGGAAATGTAATCGATTCCTCTGGGGATAATTCTTTGCCAAAGCATTTTTAATTTTCTAAAAGCCGCCTTAATAAAATACACTAACCTTTGTGGCAAACAGGCTCTCTGATAAACCCACTGTTATCCCACAGGAGGCTCAGTAGTAGTTTCAGCTCTGTGGTCAGTACTTTCTGTTACGGTTAACTAAACATACTTTGCACTCTAGTTTTAGCACGCACTGTTGAGATTAAATGAATATTGAACACATGAAGCTGCTGCTGGTCATCTCATCACACAACCGTGAGATCACAGAGCCCGTTTGCCAAACAATCATTGTATTCTTGTACCTGCTCGTTAATTTTAGTCTGTGATATCAGGATGGGTTTGTATTTGTACAAAACAAAATATGACTACTGGAGCCAGATGCTTTCCAAAACCAAGAGAAGAAATGTGCACACATTGTCTGCATCAGAGCTCACTCTCACAATTAACTAGGGATGCACCGATCCGACTTTTTCACTCCCGATACCGATAGCGATACCCGGGCTACCCGATACCGAGAGTACCGATCCGATACCAGTGTTTAACTAATAAGCTGCATCACTGTGTGGAAGTGACTGGGATCATTCTTTTATGTGTAAAGCAACATCAGGCTTGCCTTAAACATTGCTTTCTTAACTTTGTAAAACAAAATATAACAAATAAATACATAGATATAAATTTATTGAATTGTTATTTATTATTAAAATAATAAATCGTACACCAGCAACTTGGTAATAAATCTTCAAAATGATTCAATTCAATACACAATTCAAGTGTAAACCTGTTTAAGCAAGCAAAAAAATTGGTCGAAACTTAAACAGGAATTAAAATTCCAGTATATAATGTATATAGTATATAAACATAGAACTGAATTTAATAGATCGGCCCCGTTGTCACCGATACCCGATCCAGCTATTTGAGTCGGTACCGGCCTGATATCCGATCTGGTGTCGTTGCATCCCTAATAATTAACCTTGTTCACCTTGGTCATGAACCGTCCAAAAACGTTCTCTCATCACAATTGTAAGATGAAGGATGTAAACATGTCAAAATCTGTGGAGACTCTGTTGAGATGATGTTCTGAAAAGATGAAGCCTCTAAATAAAATGTTGCCCAAATTCTCTCCTTGACGTTTCTCCTTGTCTTTGCAACATTGCTTTCATACTCTCGTTGTCAGGGCAGGTTTGTTATTTATAGATGTGTAAAATAGCACACTACACTATGATATTTTTCTGTGTGTGCATTGCCTCGGTGAGGCCACGTTGAGATCTGGAACCTGATTGATCAGGTGATCTGTGTGAATCTCAAGTGCTCTCTTCACTTTCAGTTCAGTTCCCCATCACAAAGGGCTGTCTGACGGCAAGAAAAAGTGGTGAAAATATACTCAGTAACCTACACTTAAATGGATACTGTTTTTATTTTGAAGTGACCCGTTCTTTTAGGTATAAATCCGTTTTGCTGCAACACTATATTGCTTTTCTACTGTGCCGGTTGGCGTACTCCTGTCTGTTTCTCCTAACTGGGGGTGCGCCGACCATCATCTACTGTAAGTAATACACACCCAGACTAAGGATAAGTACCTCATACAACCCCACCTTTAAACACCCGAACTGTAGCCCTTTTCACAGCAGCCATTTTGACATGTCATAGCAGGGTAAACACAGGTGCAATTGATTAAACTAATTATGGTCCCATTCCTTCCCAGTGAGCCATCATTCACAATACCAGAGCCCTGGCACACCTCAATGGATCAGGGCCACAATTCATTTAATTAATAACACCTGTGTCTACCCTGCAATGACATGAAATGGATAGGCCTATCCCTTTTAAGTTCATCAGGGCACCTGGGGTCATCATTACAGGCTGAATGTCCCGGCTGCCACACACCACGCTGTCCTCATCCTGGAGCTTTCTCTCCAGCTTGTTTTTGTAGCTGGCCTTAGCCTTCTGCCCTTTCAAATTCATATTTAGTGGAGTTGTAGAGTTTCTCTTTCTTGAATGTAGTTTTTCTTTCTGCATAGCATCTTAATCTGTCTGCTGAATGAATGCACCCAGTTTCTGAGAAATGGATGTAAGACATAATAGTGTGATGAATGGAGATCTGTCCCTGCTGTTATGTTCAGGTTTTGCATCCAAACTGCAGTGAAATCAGCCCTGATAACACTCCTGTAACATCATAGTAGTCAATGAAACTCTAATAAAGATTAAATCCATAGATACAAACCAAAGCAGCTTTGCAACTTAAAGCCAGCTTTGAACATTTCTGTACGTTTCAAAGCCTTGAAAATTTAAAATTATTTTACACCATAGCAGGCACCCAAATAAAAAAATAAAACGTCTGTAATGTGATGTTCTGGATCAGAGTCGAGTGAGTCTCCAACTGATTTGGTGTAAACACCATCTGCAGATGAAGGAGCGCGTTTGTTATTGCAGGTGTTAATGTTACATGGATTACATTTAGACGGTCTTACCAGCACAGTCCACGAGAACACTGAGTGCAACTTAACCAAATCCCAATTTAACAAGATCTGCAAGATGCTTTCTTTACAACACTTACCTCTGCTCAGTTTACTAACTTAGTTGGTAACAACGAGAACCAAAAGGTCATTAAACATGAGCGGTGGAGGCAGACGGCACAATATAAAAATAAATTGAATTGACACATTTGGTGAGTTAATACTTCTCAGACACCAGAATCACACAATGATGGATGATAATGTCCCACTGTGTGTTTCAGCTCCCTGCGAACAAGTTTACATTTAGATATGTAATGGAAAGAAAAACTGAAGATTTCTGGCATTTCTTTGGACCACAGATAAAAGTGATGTCGTACTTGAACCACTAGATGGAGCTGTTGGCCACATTTGCTGGCCACATAGGTCAACCTATCTCTGAATCCAGATAGGAAAGTTTTGAGAGTCCATCCAGCAAGTGTTGTAGTGAACTGACATTAACATTTATTATTGGTGCCTTCAAATGGGGTCGTGTTTACCGTGTTCACGAGAAGAGTCCATATGAACGCCCCCCTCTTGTGGTATTCACGACCTCGTAAGTGGAAAGTTTCTGAAAGCTCTGAGTTCACGAGTTGTGACGTGTTTGTTGACGTTGTCAGAAATGGCGGAGGCCATGGAAGTTATATTTTCGGTGCATAATAAGTTAATATATTGTAATTTTAGTCATATATTGTTTTTCTTCCTAATTTTATAATATCTCTGAGGAAAATGTTGATATTCCCAACGGCCTCATCATTATCCTCTGTCGTTATGCCTTTGCATTTCCTGCATTATGTTACCCACTTGCTAGCTTGCTAAATTGATAGCCTCTGTAGCTTCTTTAGTGTATAATCACCTGAAAATAAGAATCGCTATGTTTTCATTAGAATGAGCCGTTTATATCTGCAGAGGGAGCGGAGTCCTCTTCATGAAGCCGGCGGCCATGTTTCAGAACAGACAAACCAAACACCGGCTCTAGAGAGGGACATTCACCTTTGTCACGTCGGCCACCGTAGTTCTCCTAAATGCATGCAGTCATGGGCAGAAGAAATCTGGAAAAAGCCAAAATTGAGAACTTACTTTTTATTTAAGAAAGATTACAAATGTGAAAAATATGTTAAATATAATTTGCTTCAGTCAGAGGTCACTTTTTGCACAGTTAAGATGTGATATATTATCATGAAATAGGAAGATACAGAGGTGTAACTGAAGACAAAAAACTGTACCAACATTGTGAACTAAATGAGGTTATTTCATTTTGTCCTTTAAATCATGATTTACGACAAATATTATTTTAAAAAAGGTCATGTCCCTGGTTTAGATTTGATAGGTAGGGAGACTGGAGCCTTAATTAAATATCTTTTTGATAATGTTTTGTATTTGCTGAATTTCTTTCTAAAGCATGGGATAGATACATTTCTTAGACTCTTATGCCTTTTTTGTTGTTTTCATGATTGGATTTGTCTTCTGCTTAGGGAGCTGTGTTTGTATATCTGTGACTGTTTATTTGTTGTATTTCCATTGTGGGATGTATCCTGGAACATTATTTGTGGGAGGTTTACGATTATGTCTGGATGATGTTTGATTTTCTGTTTGGATGATGCTGGTGTATTGTGCTGTTAAATGACGGTGGGCTAACATGCCGGGATGTGTGTTTGTTTGGTTGCTGGTTAATGTGTCTGAATAATCCCATGAGGGATGGGTTATGTAAATGACTGGACACGAAAATAAATTATTCATTCATTCTTCAACATGCTTGGCACACGGGAGAAGTTTCAGCTGTTTGCGATCCGCAACCTCACCGCTAGATGCCGCCAGAGCCTACACACTGCTCCTTTAATGTCCAAGGCATGAAAAACTCTTTTCACAGACAATGACAGATCACTGAGCAAAGTTTGTTGACTCATATGGCCGTTTTTTGTCTCTGTGAACATGCTCCTAAGCAAGGATCTGTCCTCTTGTCTGCTGCTGCTGGACCGGGACTAATCCTGCTCTCTGTATCTGAGGATCAGAGGATTTCCACAAGATTATAAAAAGTTGTCTGTCAAGTGGGTGTTAGGCCTCTAGTCTCATGGTGGTATTTGGGCTGCATGGGCTGTCCTCCCATCAGCCATCTCAGCTACTGATATCATGATCCTCATGATCAACAGAGCTTTATCGGTAAAACTTCAGTTCACCACGGAGAGACATCAGCCAGACAAACTGACATTCACCGCCAGCTGCTGGCGGATAAACACTCGCTCCATCTTGAAATGTAAAACGTGTCGGCTGCGGTTCACAACAGGAAACAGGTGTGATTCTCCTGCACTGAACTTCAGTTATATATTCCTTGTTGCAGTGTATGTGAATGACATCGGCTGACAGGAAGTAAACATGGACCCAAGCTGTTGCCTAGCAATGCATTATGTTGAAACTGCATATAGACCTAGGCTTCATCTGAAATCACATACTATGCACTACATACCCAATAGGTGTACTATCTTTCAACATACTTTTGTGTGAATAAACTGTAGTATTGATCTCTTCGGACTCACTGAGCAGTAATTTACGTCGTCACTTCCAGACGTGTAACCATGGTAACCCATGCCAACTTCATGTGACCAAAACGACGGTTTATGAGAATCTAATTCATTTAAAATATATATTACACCCAGCAATATGAAATATTATACTTACAGTTAAATTGGGATATTTATGCCGCTGTAGTATCCAGTGAGGCATGGGCCCAATATCAGTGTCCACACTCACAGACTTTGAGGCGCGTTCCTGCAAAGTCCGTGAGGGTTTAGGGCTTAAGGCTGTGATATTTCCCCGGACATGGTGTGCAATTCACGTACTATTGGTTTCATACTAAGGATCTGGACAAACTAAAAAATCTCACATACTGTTAAAGGGACTATTTGTAACTTTTTAGTATGGAATTTCTAGGGCAACAGCTTTGGTCCAGGTTTACTTCCTGTCAGTTTCTGCATTTACAAACATTGCAACAGGAAATACATTTAGAAAGTTAATGTTGTCAAGTTTGAAAAGGTCTATTCATACACTCATGATATAGATCTCACCGATCACCTGCGCCGTCCCTGCTCACAGGTAGAGGGTCTCTCTCCAACTCGTGTATAACTTAGCAGCTATTTCAGGCACAAGCTTTAGTCAATAAGCTGCGGCTGATCCCAGCTTCACAGAGGAACATCATGAATATCTCTCTCACTTTTCACTGCCTGGCCTGCCGATGACTATGACTTAACAAATGAGCCTCTCAACCTCATGAAAAAAAAAAAAATCAAATGAGTATTGGATTGTGCAAATTGCTGTCTAATGCAAAATCCTTGCAATTCTATAACTCTCTTGGCCAAGGCTGTGCTAATGTTTGTGTCCAGTTGTATTCAGGCTACATCTTTGTATGATAACTCTAGGTATCTTAAAGTCGACCCCGACCAGTTCTTTTTTATAAAGAGAAGAGCATCGTAAAGTTAACCCTAAACAGCTAAAAAAAAAGGTCTGGTGAAGTTTGTTCTGCATGCCAAGAGACTTATTTTTATTTCCAGTTCTGCAGGCGATGTACCTCAGCCTACCTAGAAGGAGGGTTGGTTGGTTACGTAACCAGTTTAGCCTCGTCAGGACTTTACATAGACCTTAATATAGCCGCTACAGCCCAAATGCTGAATCCTTACCAAGGTCAAACACCTTTGCACCAAACCAAGTGTCGCCTCAGGGCGTGGCATTGCCTCATTGTTTTACAGTGTGGAAATACAGTATGTAGACTTTACTTAATGTGCGCAACACCTTTTATCAAAGTCACTTTTGAACATTTTGTGTTTTCACTTGTTTCCTTTATGTGAGATAGTCCCACAGAATCCAGAGACCACTTGGACATACAGCCAGAGACAATCCTGAAATATTTGATCGTCCTCTGTGTAGAGTTTTTTTTAAAAAGCATGCTCCTGTTCAGAAGGTAATGGAGCTGGACTGGCTGAGCAAACCCTAACCCTTACAGCAAATGACTGTAAGCCATCAAGAGCAACATTTTGCTTGTGAGGGAAAGTTAGTGGAGCGCTCCATTAAGTATGCTCCTGTTTAATTGGATAAGAACAGTGGGAGGTGAGAAACGATAGGTAGAGGTCTTTAGGTCTGGTTGGACTTAATCCCAGCAGGGTTATGTGGTTTATATGGTCTTTTTTACCAGCTGTGACAGTGACGCTTGTGAGTCTGTGTGTGGGCTGCGGGCCGTCCCACAATTCCTTGCGGCCGTGTTCATGAAAACAAACAATATGCTTATCATGCATATTATTTTCATACATTCATATACTAATTGGCATTCATGTTGATAAATATGAGTGGACAGTGTCAACCATTTCGTTTCACTTTATTTCTAATCATTTATTTCAAACATGTAACAGATAAGTAAAAAAACAAAACAAGACTAACAAATAAAATGAACATTAAACATATATCAAACAAATAATCAACATAAATAAATATTACGTCCGAAAAGGAGTAGGAGGAAATATACATTTAATGGTTCCACTCCTTCACCATAACTCAGAAAATAACTCATTATTTATCATATAAACCTTAGTAATGAAGTGATATTTTTCACCGGTTGTCCACGTTAGGTCAGATAATCCTTTATTATATGTTGATGTAAAGTGTGATACAGAAGAAGATATTTAAGAACGCACGGCGGGGAGCAGCTCCTTTTGTAGTCCGTCTTCGGAACATTGTAGTTTCACCACGGCAGAACCACGTCAATAACATCTGCCGTCGCATCATAATTACGGAGCCCAGTGAAGTGCAGTCAGATTCTCTTAACACTGTGGTTGTCTTTTCATAAGTCCTCATGAATTCTCCTTCACATCTTTCCTTGACCTCATGACCTTTTCCATCGAGGTCAAGGAAGAGTGGTTAGACATTAGGACGTAATCTTTTGATTTTTGGACCGCAGCCCTATTGTAGTGGGAACTACCACAGAGGCGCTGTGTGTTTATACAGTAGGTCTGTGGACAGATATTGTCACAGCGGTAGCACCGCAACAATGCAAGATGCAGTCATGAAACTTAACAGGTGTGTGGTTGAGATAAAAATGAAGGCAGAGTTACAATAACGTTTCTGTTAGTCTCTATTGTTAAATTCAAAACTCTTATTCAAACTTTTCTATTTCTGATCTGCCAGTGGGGTGGGATTATTTATCTAATTTGACTTGTTTCGACTTTTATAACACTACACTTGTCCAATCTACACTCTCTCTCTCTCATACACACACACACACACACACGCGCACACACAAACACACACACTGCACCAGTAGAGACGGGGCTATGTCAGGGACATGCCACGTAACCGAACAGGTCACACCATATGAACTCACCTCCAGGAGGCTTGTGAAGCTTACAGTTCTCTTGTGTAAAGTCTGACCTGACTTGAAGTGTGTGCACGCCTTACACACACACACACACACACACACACATTGCTCAATCAAAATTTAGTTTTTAATTTAGTTTTAATTTCAACTTTTAGAAATAATTTTGTTTATTATTATTATCATTATTTTATTAAATATTTGTATACATGGCTCATTTGGCTTATTTGGTAAAATACAGAGTGAGAGTTTATCATATTATATCTATATAGTCTCATATATAGTCTCATGTCCTGAGACCCACTGGGTTCACATTAGCATTTGTCAGTAGGCTTTATTGTTGTGCCACAAATTAAAGGATTCAGAGCAGGTGTTGCATCCAAAGCCAATTACAGACATGCAGGAAGTCGAGGACAGAAGGCACGGTGATGTCACCTCCAACAACTGGCTGTTTAGGACTGAAACAGGTAGTGCAACACTTTACATTCTCTTCTGCAATGTTGCAAACTTTAAAAGTTTGTTTTTGCACTAGAATTTGAAGGAAGTACCAAAATAGTCAGTAGAAAAGACTTTCTGGCCAAAAGTGCACATTCAGTCACAAAGAAAATGCAAATAGTGTGAGAAAATCTGTGCAAAACTAAAACCAGAATGAAGCACATGCATCTAAAAATGCCACTTATGCCTCTTTCACGTTGATATCCTAATTTACAGTTTTTCTCGTTTGCTTTGGCTCGATTCTCGAATGAGAATTATTTTTTTTAAGACAATGTGTTCAGATCTTTGAACAATTAGTTTATTGTTCACAACAGATTCAAATTTCTCATCCATTCAAGCAAATTGCACATGTTTTGTGCAAAATAATCAGTACATTTGTCTTCAATTTGCACAATAGCCACTTGCACGTCTTGCTGATCAAAACTGATGAGTTGATTCTCAGTGAAATTGTCTTCACAACTTGTAAACATTATTTCATAGTTTGAACCATCACATGCAAAATAGTCCATTCAATTACCATAAATCTGTCAGACAAACATGTATATTCCATAAATATCTCTGACATGGTTTTATTTACTGTGAGGAGGTACAATTAGTTTGTTTTTTTTACTGAACTTAAGCAGGTACTTTCATTGTTGCAGGGTTGTTGTTTTTTGGCATAGATGTCATTTTGTGGCACATTTTCTGTTCATAGTATATGACTTTACATGAAAGATCAAAGGTGAATTTTTTGTTTATAATACATGTAACACACACATTTACTGTATACACATGTACATATCCTGTTTCTGTGTACTACAGTATTGAATTTTCCCCGTAAACTTGGATCTACTGTTGAAATGGGAATATAAACAGCTCAGTTCAAAACACAGATTTGTATATTAGAAACATTTCCAGGGTTGACTGTCATAGTGCAAAAACATCTAAACATTTTGACCGGTACGGCTCACACAATGACAAAACAACTTTCCATTTTGGTGGCCAGTTTACTGACACAATAACTAGGTTTTGAAGCATGAATGAAGTGTTTTGGGTGAGTTACTACCTTTTGCAGACGTGCAATAGAGTTGTGATGTCCCATCAAACAGTTGTGACAGTCACAGTTTAGAGAAAGTTAAAACTGTTTCAGTAAATGAGCCAAAGCAATTGAGGAAAAACTGTAAATACATGCAAAAATCATGCTGCATGCAATACATATGCTGCAGCATGTTACGTCATCAGAGTAATTGGGATAGTTTTCAAGGACTTTGTGCACAGCTCTATGATCTGATAGCACAGTAGGCTTCAGCCCCATCAAGCCGTAAGCTCGTTGTGTAAGACCCATTTGCTTGGGTGTGGGGATGGAAAGAAATGATACATGAGGTGGGAACAGGAGGAGGTGGAGAGAGGACGGACGGTGGACAGCGATAGATGACACTGATCCTTGTTCTAGGACAAGGAGGGGAAAGGTAGATGTACTGGAACAGGGACGGAGGGGGGAGGAACATTGAGAGGGAGGGAGGAGTCCTCGGTCTCTGGGCTTCTGACCTGGTGTCTTGGAGCTCCACCTCGGCTGAGGGAGGAAAATCTCACTGAGGATTTACTGTTGGGACCTTCAGACTGAACTCTGAGCTCTCTGGACTTTTCTCCTTTGGGATTCAATTTAGTGGAATATTCATTCAGAGACCTGCTGGAGTCCTTCCTGCTGAACGGGAGAAGTGTGGTATGAGAAAGGTATATATATATATAATTGTGTGCTTTGTGTGTGTGTGCAGCTGCAGTGTATCTTTGCTCTGATGTCCTAATAGAGTCCATCTCGATTCTTAAATGCTGCTTTCAACATCTCAGTTGGTTTTGAAAATCAATGTTTTACTGTTGTAAATTGGTGTTTCATAGCAGATTAAGAATGGGCATTGTTCAGGAAGTTCAGGAGATGAAGTTTCAACATTGCAGTTTTTAGTTGTTTCAGCATTGAATAGTGTGCATCAGTTCTTATTTGTGACTCAAATGCACTTAATGATTTTGTTGGCATCTGCTTTTTGACTCTTTGTGCAGCGGCATCAGTGTGCAGGGCCTGAGGCTAATCTAAGTATATCTTCTCAGGGATTAAATAGCTCCCTAATGAGCTTTCACTAATGTCCAAGCTTCGCTCAAAGGGGAGATTGCACTGCAGGTTCTCAGCACAATGTCAAGAAGGCCACAGCACTTAATCAGAATAGCTGCTATTAATAAACTGTTCAGTACAGACAGACAGACAGTCCTTCCAGCTGCAAGGAAATCAAAAGATTTCAGATCCAATAATATGTTATATATTTCTGTTAAGTTTACATTAACATATGAGTAACTTTCATTAATAACTTGCCCAGCAATTCTTATTCATCTGAGCCTTAAAAAATAATCTACATGAAGTTTAATCCAGGAATCTGTCAGCAGCAGACCCAAATATAGACCTCACAATACGGCTGGGCGATAATTCATTATGATAATTCATCGTCTTTCACTGGAATCAAATCTTGATGAAATCAGATATCATTACATCGTATAAATTGATCATTACAAGCACATACTAACTCAAGTTAGTAACTAATTCAAGAAAATCTGATGTCAAATATTTTGAGGGAATATTTTTTGAAGATTAACAAACATTTTATGGAAATATTTTTGTTTTTGGTAACACTTCATTTTACAGGTCCGCAAATTTCATGGTAATTAGGTGATAATTAGCAAGTAACCTATTTGAAATTTCTTTGGAATTACTGCCAAATTACCCCCAATATTTACCTCAAAATTGATAAAAAATGACATTATTATAAACATTATTTAATAATTATATTCTGCTATTTCCCAATAGCTGGTAATTTATTGAATGCATTTCCAGGAAAAGAAAACAAAGTTAATTGATATGCTTTATTTCCATGTCTGCTGATAAATAGATAATAATTAGCAAATAACTTATTTGAAATTTCTTTAAAAAACTCCCTGAATCATAACATTAGCTACCAGGTTACATTTGTGTTGACAATAAGTCACACAACGGTGAGATCTGTGTCTGATCAGAAGTGTCTTCTATTAGTTTTCCACCTGCGATGAAGAGCAGCCGCTTCTCAAGCCTAAGGGCCCTATTTTAACCATTATATGCTATTTTAGCATATAATTATTAAACAATGTTTATAATAAAGTAATTTTCTATAATTGTTGAGGTAAACATTGGGGTAATTTGGCAGTAATTCCAAAGAAATTTTAAATAGGTTACTTGCTAATTATCACCTAATTACCATGAAATTTGCAGACATGTTAAATTAAGTGTTACCATTTTTTTCTCTCTATACTTTCATTTGAAACTGTTATATTAATTTTGCACTAAAGTTCTTAATTAAATGAGAAAATAGTTTTTATATGTCAAGCGTTTAATTCACACAGGAGTATACAACAATAGGCTTTACCATGTAGCTATTGCATATCGACTATGTACTTATTGAATTACCAGAAAACATGCTATGTTATGATATATATAGATATTGAGATATGAAATGATCTATTTCGGGATAGAAGATTTTTGCCAGCCCCACCTCACAGTTCACATAAGCTCAGTAGCATAATATTGAGCCATTCTTTCAAATTCAACAAATATCATCGGGTTTTTATTACTGATGCAAACCTTTATCTGCAAAGTAACAAATAACTATAGTTGTGGTGTAAAGAAGATGAGGTAAAAGATGTAGCGGAGCAGTCATAGAAAGCAGCAGAAAATTGAAATGCTCAAGCGATGTACAAGTAACTCAAATTTGTACCTAGCTACAGAACGCAAGTACCAAACAAGGCCTGTAAATGGATGGATATCAGCAGAATGAAGACAACATATTCATAATCATTAAGAAGCTTATCTTTATGTATTCTCTTCTAATTTTATACACAGACTTAAAGCTATAGTAGGTAGAAATGGAGCAAAGCTATCACACAAAGCCAGGGTTAATACCACAATATGAGACTTTTCCACATGGCAAACTTCACTGCAACATTATGGAAACAAATGTCACTTCAGCAGCAATGGTTTGGCCATTTACCAAAACAATAACACCGGTGTCCTGACATTAATCCTCTGAGGAGTTAGTAAGGACAAAAACATACAGCTCTTAAAGCTGAAGTAGGAAGAAATGGAGCAAATATGATTAAAAATAGTTATTTTCACTCACACAGTCACTTTATCCTGACAGTAGAGCATGAGACAGGTAATCTGAAAAGAATCATGTGTCCTCCGGTGTCCTCCGATGCTCCTAATATCATCTGCAAGATTTCACAGACCGGAGGAAAACAACCAATCACAGCCGAGCTGGAGCCTTGCGGTCTCTGAGCAGCTGTCAATCACTCGCAAACTCCAATCAAACGGTCAAACTAGGCAGCGCTGATCAAATATGAATCAATATTCTGTTACTGTAATGTCTATTTCTCGCCACTAATGTCTTCAGAAACATCTTGTAGTGTACTGTTTAGCTGTAAAAGGAGAAAGCTTGTGACCCGGAAGCCATGTTGAGATCAAGTTGAGGAAATACCAAGCACCGCCCACCAGCCGGAGCACAGCCAATAGGAACGCTCAATAGGAACGCTCTCTCTGAAATGACCTGTGATTGGCCAAAGTCTCCGGGCTAGATTTTCTAAAGCCTGAAAACAGAGCCATGAGGAGGTGCAGAAGTGTAGTTATCTCTTAGAACACTTGAATTACAATAAGCTGAAAGGTTATTATGGGATTTTTGCCCAATGATGCCAGAAACATTCTGCCTACTGCAGGTTTAACGGTTATTGTTGTAATCTGCTCCCTTGCATTAAAACTATCACTTTTTTTGTCTTTCTTGCAGTGAGTAATATGGGGAAGCCTTTGAATGGGCTAGATCCTGGAATCAGACTGCAGGGCTTCCATTGTGTTTAGACCGGGAAGCAGCATGCAAACAAATCGGTGAACCGCCGCGGCCTGTCAAACCCCCGCCCTCGTAGCCACCGGCACCGCCAACCCAACTTCGGGGGGGATTCCAAACACTTCCCCTCTGCCTGACAACTTGCGCCAAAACAAACCATGGATTTCCTGCTACCCATAAGAAGACGAGCCAACCAGGATCCTCTTCTGGGCCCTCACAGCAGCTGCTCCAGGCACCACTACCACGGCGTCAAAAGAAAGCTGCGGCCCGGACGGATTCTGGGTTTCCTCATCAGCATGGTGGCGGTCTGCACATTCTGTTCATGGAGTGCCTTGTCACTGGTCACAACGGTGGCCAAGGAGCTGGAATCGTCCGCTGAGGGCTCAGCAGAGGAGGCGTTGCCCCAAAGAACTCTTCTGCAGTACCACAACCTCTCAGCCGCGCAAGAGGACACGCCGGTGGCCATGCGATCGTCTGATTTAGAGATGAATCACGGGGACTACCCAACGGACTACTTCAGCGTGGAGGACAGGCGTGAGGGCTATGTGATTTTTCATATGTTTGGCATGTTGTACATGTTCATAGCCTTAGCCATCGTCTGCGATGAGTTCTTTGTTCCTGCGCTCACGGTCATCACGGAGAAGCTGCAGATATCTGATGATGTAGCAGGAGCCACCTTCATGGCGGCAGGTGGCTCAGCCCCAGAGCTCTTCACTTCCGTCATCGGAGTCTTCGTCTCCCACAGTAACGTGGGTATCGGCACCATCGTGGGCTCCGCCGTCTTCAACATCCTGTTTGTGATCGGGATGTGCGCCCTGTTCTCCAAAGAGGTGCTGAACCTCACCTGGTGGCCTCTGTTCAGAGACGTCTCGTTCTATATCATCGGCTTGCTCATGCTCATCTATTTCTTTCTGGATAACCAAATCACGTTTGGGGAGAGTCTGGGCCTGCTGTCGTGCTACACCTGCTACGTGACATTCATGAAGTTCAATGCCAAAGTAGAACTTGTCATCAAGACCCTCCTGGGCAGCAACGTGGTGGACGAGCTGGAGACTGCACCAAAGGTGAGCCTGACTCCACCCACCCATCCACCCATCCACCCATCCATCCATCCATCTATCCATCCATCTATACATCCATCCATCCATCCTCCATCCATCCATCCATCCATCTATCCATCCACCCATCTATCCATCCATCCATCCATCCATCTATCCATCCACTCATCCATCCATCCACCCATCCATCCATCATCCATCTATCCATCCACCCATC
>CAKAKR010038517.1:0-34917 GCA_916700685.1 Adelosebastes latens
CCAACGTGAATAAGGGCACTTATTAATTTCCACTTCAAGCACTGGTGTGAACCTACATGGCACAGTAGGGCAGTGACACATTTTCTGTACTCCAGTCTATTGGGTTTTACCTGAAAGAATGGCAGTAAACTGCTGATCTTCAGCTTTACTCCTCTTTGAGGGTGTTCCCATCTGTATTTGGTGAACAAAAGGACACAAAACCACTTTAAACAACAATGACGAGGGACAGTGATCCTAAACATAAAGACTAAGCAGCAACCAAGTAGTTTTTCATTGTTGAACGTTGAGATGACCTTTTCTGGCCAAGAGGGTCACCTGACTTCAGTCCAACTGAGCACCCGACTAGACGGATTAAACCCCACGAAGGGAAGCAGGCTGAAGTCCAGGCCTGACAGTGGAAATTGGAGGTCTATGTATAAAATATTGTTTGGAGATCTAGACTCAAACACAAAGGTGACAGAGACTTTGCTGTCAGGACTCCTAGACTTTGAAATGACTTGCCTGACGAGATTGGTTCAGCGAACCCCGTAATATCAGTAGCTAACAGCTAAACTAAGAGCCCAGCAGATGGCAGAGCTGTGTTGCCTACTCATACAGTATTTCATCTGAATGAACTCACATGTTAAAGTTGTCAGTGCAGAGACATCAGTGTTTTGTTAGCGAGCAAGCAGAGCTTTTGTCCTGACAGAGGGGGATCGTTCATCACTGGTCGATCCGATTAACACAGACTGATATTTGTGATTCTGACTCCCATTCATCCCTTACACTATTACTACATTCAGCCTTTTCCTTCAACACATTGTTGGTGCTATACTACACAACACAGACATATGAGCACTAATCAATCAAACAAAGAGGTGTCACTGGTGATATCAAGGACATTTTAAGTGCGAGTCTCATTTAACAGACTTTAAAGAGGACCTATTATAATTACTAGTATTTTGTGTTTCTACTAAATCATGTTTACATGCTTTAAAGTTAAAAAAAACAAACACTATTTTTCTCATACCGGCTGTGCTGCAGCACCTCTTTTCACCCTCTGTCTGAAACGCTCTGATTGATCCCCTCCCAAAAACCTTTGCTCTGATTGGTCAGCTGGCCCACTCTGTTGTGATTGGTCAACCGAACCAAACTCTTAGCCAACCAAATTAGCCGCTAGGCAGGTAGTATGCAAACGTGTTACTTGGTGACATCACCACGTTACAGAAGAAAAGGCGGAACTTCAAGCAAAGCGTTCCAGGCAGTACAGGAGCAGTGTTTCTGTGGGGGAGAGTAACTCCCTTTGGTGTGGACTTTAGGCTTTGCAACTTTGCAGACCTTTTACATGCTCAAAAAACTATATTACACACTAAAGGAAAGGGGAAAAGCACAAAAGCACAATAGGTCCTCTTTAAGAGGAGGCTTTGATGGCTCGCTGGGAGGCGAGACTTCGACAGTGCAGGAAGACAGAGAGGGGATGGATGAAGACCGATGTTCACCTGCAGACACGTGAAGGGAGAGAGAGGAGGAAGCAGTGAGGGGAGGGTTCATAGATAAAGATGGTGATTAAAGGAGGAGAAGCACCAGAATAAGATTTTTAGTAGTATCAGTTATATGTTGTGTACTCACATATAAAGGGTCTCCACCCAGAGGTCCATTCACCAGGGCAAAGCAGGCATACTGCAGCAGAGAAATCACTGCAGCAAGAGCCATGATCAGACCATACAGCGTCCCAAAGTGGCATGATGGGAAACTACACACACACACACACACACAAAGTACACACACACACACACACACAATTTTTAAGCATTAAAAACATTCCTTAAAGATAAAGGTAACACTTTACTTTAATCCACACATTATATAAACATATAATATATATGATGAATAATTAAATCTCCAGAAATGCCGACAGGATCAGTCAGGATCTAATGTTAATTAATTTTCTGTGTTCCTCTACACATCCAAAAGCTCACACACACACAGTCCAGGTAGGTTCATACAGTGAAATTGTTTGGAGTAACTTAATTATTTGCTGCTGGATCATGTAGCTTGGCTATATTCTCTATTGTGGGCATGATTGTTGATGGCACTGGTAGTTATGTTTGAGGCCTATAATTAATTAAGGCTACCTCTTAAAGGAGTGTGTGTGTTTTTGCTTGTGTCAGAGAGAGTTTAAAGTGATTGGTGTCAGTCTCGGACGGGGTTGGGCTGAAAATTTGCAGACTGTCGGGCTAGGGCTGTAGTTTTTGGCCCCTGCAAGGCTCTATTAGGGTTATTATTATAAAGAAGTAGGTGGGCTGCGGCGACTAACCTCCGGCCGGTCAGGATCAGTGTGGTTGGGTCCATGTTATGTCGTGGCAGAGCGTGCATTTCCCCACTGTACTCATAGAGTCCAGTGGAGGTCGGAGCCTATAAGTTCGAACAAAGGTTAAGATATCGTAACCCTAGTTCTATAAGCAGACGGAGTCCTCTACCAAGGGAGCCCTGTTGTTCCAATGCTGCTCGCTGAAGTAGGTGTAGCAGACAGCGTTGTGTGCTATATTATGTTCTGTGGGCTCCGCACATATTCAGGTAGGCCCGTCCTGATTGGCCAGCTACGCTTATGCAATATTTCAGTGGCCAAATCCGTGCTTGGGATTGGAGGAAAGTATCAGTAGAGAGCTCCGCCTGTGCTTATAGAACTAGGTTAAAATATCGTCAACTTCGTTCTCTGTTGCACATTACTATTATTTATGCAAGTTTGTGAACTGTGTATTTATAAAAATGTGTTTCTATATACTGACCTCCTCAAGAAGTAGTCCACAAAGACGTGTGTAATGAGTGTATTTGTGTTTGTGTGTGTGTGTGTGTGTGTTTGATACTCACGCCACGCTAATGAAGGCTGAATTGCCGCCGTAAAGGAAGGAGAAGTTGAGCACCTGGATCACAAAGGTGAAGTATTGAAGCGGCAGGTTTGGGATGGTGGTACAAACTGAGTACACCACAGCCTGCAGCACCGTCAGGAAGAGAGAAAGCACCGAGGACCGCAGGTCTGCTTCCTGTTCACTCTCTCCTACAAACACACACACACACAAATGAAAACACAACTGTTTCTCCAAAGAAAAAAAGAATTATGACAAAAATTATGATGAAAGAACAAATCCATGGCTAGATGATGACTCAATGGGTCCCTGGGTAATGTATGTACATTTAGTTTTTTCTAATTGAAAGTGTAAAATCAAAAAAATTATTAATGATTAATAAACCATTTATTAATGCTTTATATGTCAGTAACAAGCATCAATACGGATGACATTTGTGCCAAGCTTTGAAAATTCCCTTTGGCTGTGGTTTATTTTTATCCAACTGTAAACTGGATATTATTATTACATTCTTCACGAGTTTCTCACTTTAAATTAATCAGGTTTGCAGGAATTAAACATGTTAAATCCTTCATAAAGGGTTCCTCAGCTCCAATAATCAGTAACCAGGTTGGATGTTGTAAGTATTAATATCTTGTTAGTAAATGGTCCAGATGCTCTTCAACCCTTCTGCATTAGTTTAACGCTTAAATTGGTTAAATGGTTGGTTATGCTAGAGGATATGAGGCATAGAGATTTTTCACAAGTTACCAGTCCACAGTTGTTCTAAAATGGTTATAAATCCCTTATAAAGTAAGCTTTTGGTCCCAAACAAAAATCATTATATTACAATTTTTTTTTTTTGTTGTTTTTTTGCTAACATACTTAAGATACTTTTTCTAAACTCTTAACACAGCAACATAACTACAGCCAAATAGTTAATTTTCTGTTCAAAACCACCTTTCGTTCATTAAATCCAACTCTATCAAAAAACGGCAAACCCGACTCAATATCAAGTAATTCTTTCAAAACAATACCACGTTTTCTATCCAAGAGGAACATTTAGTCAATCATAGCACGACTTTCAAAATAGAAACAGTTGATGGCATTACAAAAATTACATTACTTTTTTATGTTTCAGTTCTACCTGCTTACAATAGACAATAAGTCCATCGTTTTTTATAATTCACTTTCATTTTACTGTAAACCACTCTACATATTTGGTTGTGTGTCGAATGTGTGCATTTCTGCCAACATACTGTCTAAAAGTGAATGAGATTTTTACTTTATCTTTACTTTATAGAATGTACAGTAGAAATAATAATAGGCAGTAAAAGCTGTATTAGCAACATGAAATGAAAAAAGAAGTCATACATGGCCTTTGAGTTACAAATGTGTAAAAATAAAATACACAAATAAAGTAAAAAAGGCACAGAAGGGTGAAAAAACAAAAATGCACAGTCCTGTTCTATCTATACAATCTTCAGTATTTGGCCACGTTCTCATCTACATCACATCTTATGTTATCTCTCGCTATTCACTTTGGATAGAAATGCTTAGCATGCCTTACCCACCCCTGGCAGTCTATTTTACACAGCATACAGTAAATTAGCTATTGCTCAATGTTTAGATGATCTGTTCATTCAAAAATGCTTTCCAGCTGTTTCAATATAGCTTTTGAGGCTTTATATTATCTTTAAGGTTTTGGACATGAGGTTTTCATCTGCGCAGGCATTTGGAGATAAGACAAGAAAGATCCATAATGTTGGTATTGGGTAAGCTTGTATGTAAAGACTTTTAAGCATGTTAGAAATGTGTTAACTGACTGCATATTATATGAAAACAACATTAATTGTATTAATGGAATGGTCCACAACAGACGGATGTTGAGCTAATTGTGTTCAGAGTTTTGAAAGTGTGACTTCAGATTGGACAAAAGGATGTTAGCGATCCTAAAAAACCTGTAGTATTAGTACGTTACCTGCAGCACGAGGTTTGCCCTTGTGTCTGTCCATGATGAGGCCGTTCCAGGGAGCACACAGCACGCTACACAGCTGCGTTAGAGCAAAGGCATTGGTGTACTGGCTCACTGCAGGGACACACAAGCAGAGATAAGATGGTTAGAAACAAAAGACTCAAACAACAGTTCAACAAGTCTGCTAAAGTGAGATAACGAAGGTTATGATAATGTAAACCTAGTTTTATAAGCAGAGGCGGAGCCCTCTACTGGACTCTATTGGTAATACTCTCCTCCAATCATGAGAATGCATTCACCCACTGAATTTTGCATAGCTGGCCAATCAGGACTTGCCTACCTGAATGCATGCAGACCCCACAGTGTATAAGGCAGCATCCCTCGCTGTCAGACATCCCACACCCTGTTCAGGGAGCGATGTAGGAGCGACAGGGCCCCCTTGGTAGAGGGCTCGACCTGTGCTTATAGAACTAGGGTTACAATATTGTAAGCTTCGTTCTAACTCACACAGGCTGAGGGATTTACGCCCTGCCACAACACCACATCGACCTAAGCACACTGATCTTGACCAACTAAGGATTAGACAATGCAGCCAACCTACTTCTTTACACCCTAGGCCGCCAAAGCGGAGAAGTAGGGGGCCCTAACCAACCCAGATAGTACACAACTGATCTGGGTAAAGCCATGGTCTAACCCTGCAGGGATCAAAAAGACAAACATCACCTTCTACCTCAATCTCCCCAATGGTGGAGGGATGAGATGGAGTGGCAGAAAGGTGTAAAGCACCCACCCCTAGGGATTTGCTCATCCTGCTGTGCCAGGGAGAACCATAGTGGGCAGTGGCTGTTGCATCGGTTGGCCAACAGATTCACTACCACTCTCCCAAACTGGGACCACTCATCTGGCAGGGGTCGTCCGCTCGACATAAGGTTCTCCAGTCCCGGAATGGGGAGAGTCTTCAAAGACAACAGGTGCTCTGAGGCTCACAATCACAGGTTTTCCGCCGGTTCCAACAGGGCAGCCGACCAAACTCTGCCGTGCCTGTTGATGGAAGCCACTGTGGTGCAGTTGTCAGTCCTCTCCAGCACATGCTTTCCTCGTATCAGGGGCCTGAACTGGCCCCTGATACGGGGAAAGAAAACTCGGGGAAAAACTCTTTCTTACGGGGAAAGAAAACTGCCTGGAGCTTGAGGAGTCCTCCCTCACCTCGTCAGGGACATGTCCGTGAACAGCGTGCTATAGGAGGTCAGTCGTCCCTGTATGGGTGTTGTAAGGACCCCCAGTAGCATAGATCGTTCTCTACCAAAGGGGGGGATGGTAACCAAGCATCACTTGTGCTTCTTGGCATCCAAGCGGAGGCTGGCAAACCACCTCTGCAGGGTCTCCACCGGGGGACAGCCGCCATGAACCCCGGCAACTGCATGACGGTCAACACCGTCGCCCCACGCGGCGGAGATGAGCAGTCAGTGGGCAAATCACCAATTGCTAAAGAGGAAAGGACATCTGACAGCAAGGGACGCCGCCTTATATACTGTGGGGTCTACACGTATTCGGGTAGGCACGTCTTGATTGGCCAGATACGTTTATGCAAAATTCAGTGGGCGAATTTGGCTCGTGATTGGAGGAAAGTATTGTCCACTGAGTCCAGTAGAGGGCGGAGCCTGTGTGAGTTAGAACAGTACTATTTTCTATACTCTATACTATCGTGCAGCTTCTTGCACATAAATTATTATTTCAGTCACATCCTCTTAGTTGAAGCACAGGCTAGCCGGTTAATATTCATATAACTTTATGGACCCAATAAGGAAGGTTTGCACACATGTCCATCTTTGCTAAGACAGTCAGACATGATGTAGTGTTTGTGTGTGTTTACCCAGTGAAGGATCTCCCGCCGTCAGCCGCTGCAGCATGGGGTTGAGGGTGCCGATGAAGAAGTTAAGTCTGAGATGCATCACCGACAACCAAAGCAGTTGCAACCAAAAGAGCCTGGACATCAAACACTCACGGAAACTCTTCTCTGAGAGAGACGAGGGGAGACCACAGTGATGAATGAAGACAATGAAGGAGCAAAGAAAGAAAGAAGAGAAATAGGATAGATGATTATTTTATTCTGTTATATCTTACTATGTGCTGTATATATTTACCACAGTAACTTACAGTAACAAACAAACCTTGTTTCACAGGGATGTCCTCGACTTCCTCTGTTGTCATCTGTGCGTTACCATTCGCTGTTATCTGCTCTAAGCGGAGAGTCCTTGATTTACCACAGGTTATCCTGACAAAGATCAAAGGTCACAGTGGGTCAGCCACAGTCTGAGGGCATTGTGGGAATTCTTTGATAATTAATTACTTTAATTTACCCGCAACAGCCAAATAACAGAAAATTAAGGATATTTCCAAGGAATGTGGGACGATGATGTGAAACAAAACTGTGCTGGTAAGATTCCAAATTGCAAAATTGCATTTTTCAGCGACTGGATGGCGAGCACTTCTGTTTTGGAAACTGCTCAGAAATCCCCTCATTGTCAATACAACTAGGCCAAAACCATACATCCTCTGAATGTCCTAGGTCTCTAGTTTGTGGTTTTAAAGTTTCATCATGCTGCGATTATACTTGAGGTCAGTACAGGTCATTTTATACAGTGAGCTCAAGTTTAAAAAAAATGGTCTCACTACAATGAAATGGCTACTATGGGGACTAACATCATCACACATGAATACAATTGGGCTCAATGGATCCACAAGAGTCTTCGAGAAAATGTATGCAATTCCAAGACTGTTTAGGGACCCCAGTATGCAGAAACCATTTTTAGTATAGGCAAAAATAACAGTTATACTGCATGCCAAAAATTGCATTGCTTTTGCTCTATGGATTATGATAAAGTGGGCATGTCTGTAAAGGGGAGACTCGCGGGTACCCATAGAACCCATTTTCATTCACATATCTTGAAGTCAGAGGTCAAGGGACCAGGAAAGCCCAGTGTTTTTTTTATGGATTCTCACTGAAAAATATGTAGATTTTCGTAAAAGGAGCAGATTTGTTGATATTGGTTTGACAACTGAAAGGCCTCACCATGACCTGAGAGTTAAACAGTCATATTCCAGAAGTCATGAACTGCACAAACACACATAAAATCAAGAATAAAGGGACTTCATTTATGGTAAACTGTTTCTGTTTATCAAATATGAGTCACAGAGTATCAAGGTTATTCAATGCAATAATTGTGTTTCATTAATGTTTGGTGTCATAGAACAGCTGAGACCATTCAAGTTTTGGATATGGGAGAGTTAGGTAGGTGAAACCAAATGTTAATAATTTTAAGAAAGGAAGGTTTAGTTCAGGAGAAAAATCAGTCAGAGAAAGGAAAAGTTTATTGCTGGGGAGTGGTCAGGTTCGCGCCAGTGGGCCATCGGACAAGGATGTTAAGTTGGGAGAAAACCCAGAATCTTCCTCTTTTGCCTTCTTTTCCCCCTTTGTTCCTCTTCCTTTTGGGGTCTCTTTCACCCCTCTTTTGCCCCTTCTTCATCTCTGGACAACTTTTCTCCAGACTTCTCCCTGCTCTTCCTGCAACCCCCCCTCCTCTTCTAAGCAAGAGGTCCTGTGCGCCTAGAACTCAAACAGATCCTCTGAGTTCTAGTTAATGCACTGAAGAACTTGCTAAAGACTTTGAAACTGCTCCAGCCTGTTTTATCCCTGTGTTCCGACACTGCTAAAGTCGGTACTGAAGAAAACAGTGCTGGGTGACTCCATCCTCATCCTCTGACGCTCTAAACTCAGAGTTGAAGAAAAGCCTAAACCAGCCAGCTCTAGCCAGTTCTATGACAAATTAAATATAAATTGATTCATCTATAATTTACGCTACAGAGACTTTATTTGTGTAGGGTGAACTGGGAACGTCTGGCTGAGGCCCCTATCCGCAAGGTCTTCAACTCTCACCTCCGGAAGAATTTTTCGTGCATCCCGGGGAAGGCTGGGGACATGGAATCTGAGTGGGCCATGTTCAAAGCCTCCATTGTGGAAGCGGCTGCTAGGGGTTGTGGTCGGAAGGTCGTCGGTGCCTGTCGTGGCGGCAACCTAAGAACCCGCTGCTGGACACCAGCAGTGAAGGAGGCCATCAAACTGAAGAAGGAGGCCTTTCGGGCTTGGTATGCCCAGGGGGCCCTGGAAACAGCCGACGGGTACCGGTTGGGCAAAAGGGCTGCAGCTGCGGCGGTCGCTGAAGCAAAAACCCGGGCGAGGGAGGAATTCGGAGAGACCATGGAGAAGGACTTTCGGTTGGCTTCAAGGAAGTTCTGGCAAACCGTTAGACGACTCAGAAAGGGAAAGCAGGGCTTGACTCAGGCTGTGTTCAGCAGGGGAGGAGAACTGCGTACCCGGACTGGGGATATCGTCGAGCGGTGGAAAGAGCACTTTGAGGAACTCCTTAACCCGACCAACACGTCCTCCGTAGAGGAGGCAGAGTTTGAACACTCGGGGGAAGGCTTGTCCATATCCTTGGCAGAGGTTGTTGAGGGAGTCAAAAAGCTCCTCAGCGGCAAGGCGCCGGGGGTAGATGAGATTCGCCCTGAGATGCTGAAGGCTCTGGACATTGTTGGGCTGGCTTGGCTGACACGCCTCTTCAGCCTTTTCAAGGCTCAGCCTTAGAGATAGGGTGAGGAGCTCAGACATTCGGAGGGAGCTCGGAGTAGAGTCGCTGATCCTTCGTGCCGAAAGGGGCCAGCTGAGGTGGTTTGGGCATCTTATCAGGATGCCTCCTGGACGCCTCCCTTTGGAGGTTTTCCGGGCACGTCAAACTGGTAAGAGGCCACAGGGTAGACCCAGAACACGCTGGAGAGATTATATATCTCGTCTGGCCTGGGAATGCATCGGGGTCCCCCAGGAAGAGCTGGAAAATGTTGCTGGGGAGAGGGACATCTGGAATTTCCTGCTTAGCCTGCTGTCCCCGCCACCTGGCCCAGGATAAGCGGAAAAAAATGGATAGATGGAGACTTTATGTCCCATCACACCCAAAACCTGTTTTTCTTGCTGCAAGACTATACTCATCTCTGTAAACTGTAAAGTAGTTGCATTAAAATGGCATTTTTTTAAAACCAAATTTTTACTTGTATGTTTTTATTATTGTTTTTTTAATTCAATGTTCAATATTTCTTTTTAAATATTTGAAACAAAGACAGATAAATTCATGGATTTTTCTTTTCGTCTCTTTGTGCATCCCTGAACATCGTGATATCATGGAAAGGCCTATAGATAGCATGCCACTTTTAAGGACATTCCACGTGTTTTGATTCGCATTTTCAGTTTTTCGCGTGTCATTTCACGCCACAAGGTTAACATTGTGAAACAGCTTTTCGGTTGTCATTAGATGCCACGTAGTTAACGTGAAACGGTCATGGTTATGTTTAGGCAACAAAACTATTTATTTTAGGTTTAAGAAATGGTTAGGCTTGAAATAAGTACGTAAACTAAGTAAAATATGTGCGTAAACAACATAACATGAGCACGGAAAACACATCACAAACATCACTAACGTCACTAATGTCACTAACGTAACTTCACAATAAGGATGTATAAGTAAATACACTTTTTGTTTCACACAGGACAACAACACCGGTCTCCTGGGTGCAAGTTCTATGTATCACTTGCTCTTCCTCACTTGCCCTGAGCGTCCCTTATTATTTTACGTCACTAGCTCTGAACGTAACATATACAGACGGACATTGCAGTCAGTACAGACTACATGGCATGAAATAACACGCCAATAGCAAGAACGGCGTTGTGATAGCATGCAAAATGACTTAAGGAATTGGCGTGTCATGAATACGCCACTGTGTGAGACCAGGCTGCCCTGAAGCACGTATGAAGCGCTGAGTTGTGTGTGGTTTCTTGAGGATTTGTACCCGTATGTGTAGTCATCAGGCAGCAGGTAGGGGATGTGGTCTCTGGGCAGCAGGAAGAAAGTCCTGAGTAGGTGGATGACGCTGCAGGCAGACAGGAAGAGGAAGGGGGGGAGGAGAGAGATGCCAGCCTCGTGTAACACCTGCAAGACATCAAGATCATCGTTATAACATGAGATGTATAGATAAATCCTGTACATTTCATTTATAAGAGCAGTGTATGAATGTTTCTCACCTTAATGACGAGAGCGAGTACTGTGGAAGACCCGTAGGCCCCGGTGTAGAGAGTGATGATGGTGGAGCGACGTGAGTCGAACAGGTTTCCTACCTTTAGGAGAGAAATTTGAACTTATTAAAACAGATGAATGTTGCATTTGTTTGCACAAGTATGTACAGTACATGCCTGAGGGGCTTTCTTTTTGTCTGCCTTTCTGTCATTCAATGTAAAATTAGTTATTGCTGATTTAAAATGCCTTTTTGAGTATGAGGATGTGGTTTTGGACTCACAGTTACACCATTCAAACTCATTAAATGTCACAATTTAGGGCTTTGTACTTTTTCCCCACAAGATCATGAGCTTAGTCTGAGAAATGCGCTGCTGCCAACAAAAGTGCGCTGAGAGCAAACTCTGTCTTTTGTTTGTGTTCCTGTTTAGTGATGACCCGAGGACGGACTTCAACTTTTGTTATCTGGTGAACAGTACAATTTTGAACATCAAACCTCTGTTGCTTCCAAAATAAGCTCTGACAACTGTGTTTGATGCTCAATTTTCTTGGATCCAGCATCTTTGAGGATTTGCTGTTTTTCTCTCTTTTATATGATGGTGAATTGAATATTTTCGACTTTTGGTTGGACAAAAAAAAGCTATTTGAATATGTTAACTTTCAAAATTTTCTGACATTTCATAGAGTAATCAATTAAATAATCAAGAAAATAATTGGTAAATTAATCAAAACATACAATAAACTGTAATATTTTAAATCCTTTCTAATCTGAATGAATAATTCAGTACCTGAACGTTGGTCAGATAAAAAAAGATGCCACCCACTGCCAGGAGGGAGATAGCTGGGAACAGCAGGTTGGACAAAGCTGATAGGAAAAGAAAAACGAGCACTTCTTGTCAGTATTTCTTTAGACAATAAGGTTCCTGAGAGAGCAAAAAACAAAGAGACGGAGAAATGATTTTCACCTGCATTCGAGAAGGCCACCATCAAGGCCCCCGTGGTGTAAAGAAATCTGGGGGGGGGGATTCCAGTGTTATCATGTCATTTCATTGGTATGAGAAAAGGTTTTACAAAATAAAGACTTGAATGAATGACTGAATAAAAATCAACACACTTTCATTAATTAAAGAAAAGAGTGACATTCCATACAATGACATCACAGTAAACAGACATTGAAATGCTGTCCAAAGATGGACCCCCAGCCAGCGGCCGCAGCAGCTCGAATTCAGCTAACTGCTAACTGTGAGTCTGTCTCCCGGGGATGCCGCACACTCTACTCGCAGTAAAGGAGCCTCCCAGCAGCCGGGAGGGCGAGGGGAGGTTTCGAGTCGTTTTCTCGCTTCTGCTACTTTGGATTTAATCCAATAAACAAACTATTAAAATGCACATGGACCATGAATGTATTATTGATAAACCCTCGGTGAAGCTCTACTTCTTTGTTCTTTGGACTGAGGGAAGACTGCCTCAGGTACAAGACAAGACGAGACATGGGTATCCTTTTAAATCAATTCACCTTTCACTCTGAAGTAACTAAGGTGTTGTTGGACTCACATTCCAAAGAGCCGAGCCACTGTGGTACCAAACCGGTCAAAGAGGAAACCAATGGGCAGCAGCAGGAAATTCAACATAAAGGAGGCGATGGTGAAAACATACGAGAACTGTTGATCCTGTCCACTGCAATCTGTACACACACAAAGCATAGATAAAAAGAGATCAAGGTGGAGAATTATACAGTATATTTAGACATATACATCAATTACAACACTCTATGCAGGCCTGTCTGACCTTCATTGTCACCTGAATTGACACCTGTGGTTGGACAGCTGAAATCCAGATGCTTAGAATTCAAAGTAGTGCAGGTGAGGATATCAAACTGACCTAAGACCTGTGTTGAATTGACTGTGGTGTTGACGCACAGAGAGCTGAAGTAGTCCTCCGTCTTCAGGACAAAAACAAGCGAAGCCCACCCGAACACGATTCCAGCGAAACACAGACACTCAAACAGACCGCTCACAAAGGTGAGGCAGCGTTGCACCAAGTTGTTCCCAAGACCCGACATGGTCCCTCACACACACAGGCAGACAGATGGCTCCTGTCACTGCACCTGCCAAATAAAGGAAATTAAATAACTTTAGAGAGGCCTAGGTGTTGATATGAGCCCTTTCTGCACCTTTAAAGCAATGACATTATTATATAAAAAGAACGTGAACTGCATGACACGTTAAAGCACCTACATGGAAAATCTTAAAGTTACATAAGCAAGACATGAGCTAAAGCTGGATAGAAATATGCTGCTTGAGTCCAGGCTGTTAGGTCAATCCTTTTCTAAAAAAGGATGGACTTCTGCATAAAATCAGATGTTGGATAATAACAAAAGCTCTTTATCGAGATACTGGGTCATAAAACTCCCATTTTAACAGAAGGAATTAAATAAAATGTGCAAACATTACTTTTTAACAAAGAAACCTCCTGTGAAGCCACAAAAAAATGCATATAAGTTGTATAATTATCCATATACTACTCTCTAGTACTCACAGTTCAGCCTCAGTGGGTCTCCCCAAATGTTCTCACAAACCACACCTGTCTGCTGTTGCTCCACTCTCTTCCTTTATATAGGGCAGCTCTTCATTCCTCTACACACACACATACACACATACATTCACACACACGCATGCACGCACGCACACACGCGTCCCTGGCTCAGAGTGCTGTGTCATCACTGCTTGACAGACTGTCAGTAAATACGCTGCAGTAACTCACTATACACGGCTTTGTTGAATACTGGATTGATTGGTTGATCACTCTATGGTCTGTTATTTCTTTATAGCAGACCGTTGCTATGTATAACAGACCGTTGCTATGGCAGTTCTGATGTTGGACTCTGGCGAACTGTTTTTGTGTCAAATTATTGATTTCTTAAGAAGGCCTTTTAATAAGCGGGATAATGTACAGCTAGCGGGTCATTGTTGTGAAATAAACCCCTTCAGGGTGACGCAAGACCCCTCCGCTTCCTGTCGGGGTTTATTTTCCAACAATGACCGGATCACTGTATATTATGCTTTACTTAGAAAATGCGGGTAAAATTATTTTGTATTTATTAGGGTTCAAACCCCGAAGGGGCAGAACCCTATTGAGTTCGTGCCGGTTTGTTATTATTATTCGTTGTCTGTTGCAGCGGCTCAATTTGCCATGAGCTGGAATGAGCTAGAAACATGAAAATTGGCCCAATAACTGGAAATGATGTGCAAGTGCTTCTCAAGAAATATGACACCAATCGGCCATATGGTGGCGCTGTAATTAACGCCCAGAAACGCGATTTTGGAAAGGCCCCGCCCCTCACCCCATTAGTCCAATTGACTTGAAATTTGACACACATGTCCAGCTCCATGTGCTCTACAAAAAAGCCTCTAAAGTCCGCCTCACTAGATTTTCCGACATTTTAAATTTTTTGAAAAACACATTTTTGACATCTCCTCCTAAACCGTAGGTCTGTGGATCATTATTGGACCAAGCTCAACAAAATTTATAAAAAGCGGGAAAGGCTTAGCAGAAAATTGGACATAATTAATTGACGATTAATCCAATCATCGTAAATCTTGGTAGATATCTTCAGTACGTGTGGAGCAAGTATTAACCAAGATCAGAAGTATCATATTGATTTGTGCATGTAGGCGTGGCCTATGTAGCATTATATGCTAAATTACGCCTTTGCTCAATTTGCTGTGAACTGGAATGAGTTAGAAACATGAAACTTGGTACAATAACTGTATTTTATGGGTTGTAATGGTCCGTTAAAGAAATTTCAGCAGGTTAAAAGGACTGGGCTATAATCTGTTAGAAATATTCCTCGTGAATGATATCAAACCATTCTGAGTCAGAAAAAAAACGTTCATTCACCAGGCAGCAGCTGCAATCGGTTTTTGGCAGGTGAAAACTGTATTTTATGGGTTTAATGGTCCTTTAAAGGGAGTGTTTGTAACTTCTTACACGTATAAATCACCCGGGTCGGTGTCCCATGCGCACCATGCATGGCGTAGTAGGACAGTGACACATTTTCTGTACTCCAGTCCATTGGGTTTTACCTGAAACAATGACTGTAAAGTTAAAGTGCTGATCTTCAGCTTTACTCCTCTTTGAGGGTGTTCCCATCTGTATTTGGTGAACAACAGGACACAAAACCACTTTGAACAACAATGACGAGGGACAGTGATCCTAAACATAAAGACTAAGCAGCAACCAAGTAGTTTTCATGGTTGAACGTTGAGATGACCTTTGCTGGTCAAGAGGGTCACCTGACTTCAGTCCAACTGAGCACCCGACTGAAGGGCAGAAAAGCCCTGAAACAAGCAGAAAGGGAAGCTGGCTACAGTCCAGGCCTGAGAGAGGTCCATTAAAATTGGAGGTCTATGTATAAAATATTGTTTGGAGATCTAGACTCAAACACAAAGGTGACAGAGACTTTGCTGTCAGGACTCCTAGACTTTGAAATGACTTGCCTGACAAGATTGGTGCAGCAAACCCTGTATCTAATATCACTTTTAAAAACCCAGATTTTTTAAATAGCTTTTTGTGATTTATTTCAATTTTTGTATTGCTCCAACTCAGTTTTATATGTTTTTTGTTGCACTTATAACTACAGTATGTTTTAACTGCTATGTAAATTAAGTAAATTAGTGAAAGCATATCTTTGCAAGCTATCAATTACTTCCCACTGGAAGAAGTTGAACTACAGCGAAGCTACCCTCAGGTTAAATCTAGTTTGGTATACGAAAGCTACTCAGAGTGCAGATCCGCAAAAAACACTGCTGTGTTTAATTGAATGAATACAACCCACAATTGGCTAACCCTGTGTGTTTGTCTCTGCTCTTCAGGTCAGTTAGAACTAGATGATATAATAACAATAAAAACAATAATTAATTTTTCAATTAAAATCAATACAATAATTATTTTTTCAATTTTATATCTATATAAAAAAAAATACATGGGTAATATTTTAAATGCATTGACTTGACCATTAACTTGACCATTAACTCTTAAGTAATTAAAGTGTTGTTGGACTCACATTCCAAAGAGCCAAGCCATCGTGGTACCAAACCGGTCAAAGAGGAAACCAATGGGCAGCAGCAGGTAACTGTTGATCCTGTACACTGCAATCTGTAGACACATAAAACATAGAGAAAGAGAGAATCAAGGTTGTTAAATAAATGCTTTAGGTGACATTTTGCAGAGAGGCGTGCATAACAAGTTGTAATCAAATACAACTCTTTATGCAGGCCTCTCTGACGTTTTGTCATGTGGCTTTATAAGTGATATTGAAGGTGTCAATAAAGGTTAAATGGGCCTGCATAAAGAGTTGTATTTGTTTGCAACTTGTTATGCAGGCCTCTCTGCCCTTAATTGACACCTGTGGTTAGACAGGAGAATTCAAAGTAGTGCAAGTGAGGATATCAAACTGACTTGATCTAAGTGTTTCATTGACTCCTGTTGTGTTGAAGCACAGAGAGCTGGAGTAGTCCTCCATCCTCAGGACAAAAGCAAGAGAAGCCCATCTGAACACAGCTCAAGCGAAACGCAGACACTCCAACATACTCGTAACTAATGTGAGTCTTTGTCACACCGTCAAGTTGTTCTCACAGCCCGACATGGTCCCTCACACACCACACACAAACACACAGGAGTCCATCCTCCTGCCAAACAAAGGAAATGAAATGACAAGTGTAATTCTGATTCATTTAGAGAGGACTACGTGTTGACATGAGCCTGTTCTGCAGCTTTAAAGCAATGACTTTTTCATATAAAAAGAACATGACCTCATTAATGAGATACTGGCAGGTAATAAACCACTATGTGTAGTTTTCATTTGATTTTTGCATATTATGCACATTAATCTGTCATTAGAATTAGTGCAGCGTGCACTACTGACTGCCAAAGAGTCTGTTCTTAATACCATTGGGGAGTGTTATCAACATGGTGTGTTCAAGGACAGACAGAATTGTTAAGGAGACATTGTTTTGTCTTCGGTTTTGGAGTTTGAATTTGCCAATGAGGGCTAAGAAAGTGACTTGACTTGAGCTAGTGGAATACACATTTTCACCAGAAAGTTTCTTTTACAAACAAGGAGTATGTAGTGTGAAAGACATTGGTATGTATAGTAAGGGAAGGTCTAACAAAGTATCCTGGCAAGTTGCATTATGGGAAGTGTAGTGACCCATACTGGGGACTGAAAGTCTGCATATCTCTAGATTTTGACCACTCTTTTTTAAATCTGTCTATGAAAAACGGATTTGTATAAAACTTCAAACAAAATTTAACCAAAGTGAACTGAATGAGATTTAAAGCTGAAGTAGGCGAGATTGTAGCAAATATGATTAAAAAAGTTTTTTTTATAAAACAATCGCTATATCGTGACAGTAGTACATGAAACGGGTAACCTGAAAAAAATCATGTGCTTCTGTGTCCTCTGGTGCTCCTAACGGCATCTGCAAGATTTGACAGACCGGAGGAAAAGCAGTCAGAACTGATCTGAGGTCTGCTCTCCAGCTGCCGTCTATGAGAGCCGGCTGTCAACCACTCATGAACTCCGACCAAACGGTCAAACTAGGCAGCGCTGATCAAATATGAATCAATATTATGTTACGTTAATGCCTATTTCTCTCCTCAGATGTTCTCAGAATCATCTTGTAGTGCACTGTTTAGCCTCTAAAATGAGAAAGTTTGTGACGCCGCCGCCATTGTGAAATCTGGTGAAGGAACACAAAGTTCCGGTCACATGACCGAAGCACAGCCAATAGGAACACTCTCTCAATGAAATGACCTCTGATTGGTCAAAGTCTCCCGCCGTAGATTTTTGAAAGCCTGAAAACAGAGCCATAAGGAGGTGCAGAAGTCTAGTTTTCTCTCAGAACACTTGAATTACAATATGCTGAAAGGTTATTATGGGATTTTTGCCCAATGGTGCCAAAAATATACTGCCTACTGCCACCTTAAGTTTCAGTTTGATTGAATTAACTTGTTGAATCCACATCCCACCATTTCCAAGTGTGATAAGCAATAAAAATGTAAAAACAAAAATAAATGCAACTAATTTATAGAATTTGGGTTAAAACAAATGATTGAATTCAGTATGTTAATAGAAGACTACACTTGGGCTGTTGAGTCTGTTGGCACCACCGTGTGACCAAGTAATAACATTGCATTGCCTTTTGACAGTTGTTAGTATATCCTATGATGATGAATAGGGGAGACCAGGTTTGGTTTTGTTTCAGCACCTATAACTCCTTGAATTTGTGTTAGAGCTCTCAAATGTTGACACAAAGTACCGTATTTATCTACTACAAATAGCATTTTTTCCAACTTCTTCAATTATAGAACAGAATTAATTGATATCAAATATAAGGAGTACCAGTACCAGGTAAATCTGAATATATTGTTTTTGGAACAAGGCATAAATTAAGGGACCTAACCGGTTGAATGTAATGGAAAGACAAAGATACAGGATAAGGGAAAAGTGGTCTGTTACCCATCTTGAATGTGAACTGGAACAGTGTATGACCTTTGAATCTAAGGCCCTCTCTGTTATTTGGAGGGTCCATTCAAAGACAAAGTATCTGGCAATAATATCGTTCCTTGATAAGGAAACCATGAGGACACATAATTAGTTCAATGCCACTATGATTACACCAGCATAATCTGGTACAGTGGTACAATTATAAGCACAAATGATACATTTCAAAAAGCTCAAAACAAACTAATGAGGGTTCCTACACATTTTCCGTTTCAAAATTTCATACTTTTCCAGACTCAAATTTCCAGTCTTCTTTGTAGATTTTTCAGACCGACTTTGTGACTCCGGGAGGATGCTGACAAGATTTTACTCAAAGTTTTCATCCAGCTTTCTTTTTCCCATTTTGAATTGTTAACCAACCAGGCTTGGTATTTACCTTCCCAGTGTATTTAGTCTGTGTTTCAATGTCTCTGTGCCGGTTCGTCTTTGCCCCCCGTGTCAAGCATTCCAGCGATTTCCCAGTGTTCGTGTTTTGGGTTTTTTTCTGATCCCAGCCCGTTTTTCCTGACTATGTTTTTGCCTTTTCCTTGTCGGCTCTGGTTGCCTGTATCTGACTGCTTACCTGTGTACTGAACCTTATTTTGGCAAGTAAAGATTGTTTAATTGGACCTGCCCTGCTCTGAGTCGTGCCGAGTCCTGTTTTTTCTCTGTGGGTTTACCGGTCCTAACAACAACATCCTTAAGTTGTTTCATTTATGGCCTTCTTTTACTAGAATACAATTGCATTTTCTATACCATTTGTAATAATAATAATGTTTCTCACAATAGTTGAAAAATTAAACATTTATAGGCAAAAGTAAAGGTTAAAGAGTAATAATTCCTTTTACCACACTACTAAAGCTCATATCAAAAGAGACATTTAATTAAGTGAAGCACAACAAACTTTGCATATTTAAAGTTATATTTCTCATCATTACCACAACTTCAGAAAAATACACAGTCAACCTAAAACATAAACGGTGTCCCTTTAAAAATCTTTACATCTCATTACTTATGGCACATTTTCATTAAAGGGCGAGTCCATTATTGTTATTTTTAGGTTTTTATATCATTCTGTAGCTTTCCATTGGTGTTCCTTATGTATTCAAAGGGGAACATTCACATTTTGGTCAAAGTATGTATGTTATTATATCAAAAAGACATTTTCCCAAGCCCCTCTAAAATCTTTTTCCCACGTGACCAGACGTAGGTTTCTGCATGATGACGCTGCAACATATAAAGTATCCTTATTGTCAGTGTATTACATACAATAACTTAGATGGCAACCAAAACATGAAAGGAGATATATTTACTCTTGGTTAATGTCACATTCAGCTTTTACCTACCACACATTGGTGGTCCTCCACTCTATTTTAAAGGTTAAATAAATATAGAACTGTAGACTTGAAGAGATGAACACTGATAAACATTATCTGTAATGTTTGTAAAGCTAAAAAAATAAAGCAAAGCTCTAAAATTGTAGAAGAGTGTAAAAAGATTTGATTCATGAAATCAGATCACATGGCTAAATGAAAATAAATTCAAGTTATTATTATTATTATTATTATTAAAATTAAGTATCCTGGAAAGACGTACGGTGTTACGCAGAGGGTTAACTGGAGCAGCCTGCACGCCAGAAGCTCTTTATTATTATCTCTGCCAGGCGTACGCCTGGGGAGATTAATTGTTCGGTCATATGTGTGTGCGTGTGCATCTGTCTGTCTGTCTTTCTTACAGTAGTTTATTCTTGGGGTCCTTGTATGTCATATATATATATATATATATATATATATTGGTAGAATGATGGTTAAGAGGAGGCTTTGATGGCTCGCTGGGAGGCGAGACTTCGACAGTGCATGAAGACAGAGAGGGGATGGATGAAGGCGAACAGGGTGAGCAGCGTCAGACCAATGTTGACCTGCAGACATGTGAAGGGAGAGAGAGGAGGAAGCAGTGAGAGGAGTGTTCATAGATAAAGATGGTGATAAAATCAGAAGGACCAGAGTAAGTAGGTGGGATGTAATGTACTCACATATAATGGGTCTACATTCAAAGGTTCATTCACCAGGGCAAAGCAGGCATACTGCAGCAGAGAAAACACTGCAGACAGAGCCAGGACCAGACCAAACAGCTTTCCAAAGTGGCACGACGGGAAACTACATGCACAAACACAGACACACACACACACACACACACACACACACACACACACTGAAGGTGATGTCAGGGCAAAGAGAAGGAAGTGGTGAAAACAACATAGAGAGTAAAAAAGGAGAAATCATAAAGCACTGGCACAGCACTAAGACGATGTGTGGAGATCATGGATGTATTATGGAGATACGTCTGGCTATGGGCGATCGCAATCATTTCGGTGGTGAGCCTGGCGTTGCAGGAGCAAGGCATGTACAGTATCGTCGATCTACTGTATGCACTTTGATGTCGATCAACCAAATTGACCCCATGACACATTTTGAATGACAGCCCCCTCATTTGCATAATGAAGAAGAAATGCATAAAGAATGCATAAAAAAAAAATACAGAAATTAATACGTTTGGGGAAACAAATGGGGGGAAATGCAAACGGAAAACGATACATGAATTATAAAATACATAAATTTAAAAATAAATACGTTTAAAAATCATTTTAAATAAATGTAAAATAACTGCAAAAATAAATAAATTAAAAACAATAATAAAGATATATAAATAAAAAAGGGAAAATGAATGCCTACATTTATTTTAAATATTATTTTTGTACATTTAATGGAATATTAATATATTTATTGGGTCATTTATTTCTTTATTTTTGATTTTGGCAGCTTCCATCCTCCATATGCCAGCATTCAGTTGTGGATCATTTTCAGCCATAGTTAAAGATCAACCAATCAGTCAATCAATCAACACTTAAAAAGACCTGCTTACATCTCAATTATAGTGTGTTATAAATAATTTAAAGTGTTAGCAAAATAAATAAGTCAAGCTTACAGTTTATTTTATTCACTTTCTTTATAGTTAATTGTATTAACAAGTTCACATGTGGAACACAGTCACATTTGCTCTCTATTTGAACACACAAACAAGCTGTCACTTGTTCATATTGTTATGTTATTCTCATCTTAGTTGAGTTTATAAGTATTTTTTAGAAATGTTTTATTTAATAAATGCTTTAATGTATTTTTGGGTTTTATCATTTTACAAATAAATGTGTATATTGTGGTACGTAAAATCCCTTTGGGGCTTCCTTTTGATAAACAATAATTTGATAATACACAATACCTATCAACAAAGTAAAGTAATAAACTGAACTAGAAAACAAACAAAAACAATGTGTCCCTATGTGCTGCCCGCCTCAGGAACGTTCTTCAGTTAAATCCACAAAGACATGTGTGCTGCATGTATTTGTGTGTGTGTGTGTGTGTGTGTGTTTGATACTCACGCCAAACTGATGAAGGCTGCGTTGGCGCCGAAGAGGAAGGAGCGGTTGAACATCTGCAGGACAAAGGTGAAGTACTGAAGCGGCAGGTTTGGGATGGTGGCACAAGCTGAGAACGACACACCCAGCAGCGCCGTCACAAGGAGAGAAAGCACCGAGGCCCTCAGGTCTGCTTCCTGTTCACTCTCTCCTACAAACAAACACACACACAAATGAAAACACACTTGTTCCTCCAATGAGACAAAATGATGACATGTCCACACAGACAGAACAGAGCACTCAGCAGCATCTATTCACTGCACCGTTTGTAGGCTTTTATTCCAACTAAACACTAGATGAGGCCTCAATGGCTCCCTGGGTAATGTATGCACATATCCTCATAGCTATCATCACATCTAACACACATTTTGTTTGTTCTTATTCAAAGTTTAAGATCTACTAAAACACATATGTAGAAAACAAAATACTGACTCTAGATTTGTGTAAATTAACTCAATCAAATGGTTTATTAATGGTTAATAAACCATTTATTAATACTTTATAGGTCAGTAATAAGCCATCAATAAGGATGACATTCGTGGCAAGCTATGAAAATTCCCTTTGGTTTATTTTTCTCCTCCTGTAAACTGGATGACTCATTAATAGTGTGAATGTGTCAATTAATAAAAGAAATCCATTACTTACAACTAATAAATCCCTCCTAAAGTAAGCCTTATTTTGAACATTTGGTCCCAAATAAAAATCATTATACCAGTCACCAGTTTGGACTGCTGTTTATCCACTACAGTTAATAATGGGACTTTTTCCAATTCATATTTATTGTCTCTTTAGACATGCTAGAGCCCTGAGAGCACAGATAGTAGACCTGCCATGGCTGTGACCTGTTGGGTCATTAATAGTCCTTATTAGTATTAGTATGTTACCTTCAGCACGAGGTTTGCCCTTGTGTCTGTCCATGATGAGGCCATTCAAGGGAGCACACACCACGCCAAACACCTGCATTATAGAGAAGGCATTGATGTACTGGCTCACTGCAGGGACACACATGCAAGGACAAGATGGTTAGAGACAAAAGACTCAGTTCAACAAGTCTGTTGGAATATGAGATAAACATACTTTCTATACTCTAGGGGCGTGTGTCCATAATAGTGTTTTTCGCGTGTTTTTGATGAAGTGCTGCATGTGGGTTTAGTTTCTATGACAACAATATCTGACAACATATCACCACTCTAACCGCCGTTGTATGATAGACTAGCATCGCCCCTTTGTCAAATAATAGATAGTTGTCCAAATAGATAACTATGTGCAACCATTGGAGGATATATGATTAGTTGCCTGAAAAGGAGTGACAGTGACGACACCAGCGCCTTTCTGAAAAGTCCAGAGATTTTCACCTAGAAGGGCTTAGAGTCACTGCACAAAAATTCGGAGCACTCTGCAAAAAGCTTTTTCTACGCTCTCTCCTCAGACGCTGGTTCTCAGAAAAAAAAACCCTCTATATTGACACTTCACGCTTCTTGCTAATATAATATTACTTCAATCTAATCCTCTTATTTGAAACACAGGCTAACCAGTTAGTATTCATATAACTTCATGGTTTAAGGTTTATTTATTGTCATTGTACAACACAACAGTTGTAGTTCCTTTATGCTACATAAGAAAAACAAAACATAAAAATAAGTGCATTCCTGTATGGATTTGTTGAATTTGCAGGAGGAATGTAAACAGCAGCAACAAAAACACTGGTGAATTCTCTGGGAAGATGATATGGCCAGCCATCTTACACTAAAAATTCAACATCAGGGAAACATTGTCCATCAAATTTGACTATGTTTGATCCCCAAGGATCATTGATGTAAACACAGAGTCTGCCTTCCTGCGTCCCACCGGAGTCCTGCACTCTGTCTGCGCAGAACACGCCGATCCAGGTTGCCACGATCGAGCCAGGACTCTGCTGTGGAACAGCCGCCGGTCCAAAATGGGCAACCCTAGCTCTTATCCTGACTCTTTGCAGGGCGGTCCCATCGACCTTGGTGGCGCTTGGTCCGGCTGGGTGGTCGAAAGATGCCGTAAGAAGTGATCGTCTCAAAGTCGACTGTACATTATCCAATCCCTGTGCTTCCTTTTAATTTGTTTATGAGTGTATCTCTATCATAGGCCATATGTGCTCCAGTAACAAGGGCAAAAAGACAACAAATGAAAACAAAAAAGGAATATAGGGTAATTAGGAAGGTTTGCACAAACTTCCATCTTTGCTAAGGCAGTCCCATGATGTAGTGTTTGTGTGTGTTTACCCAGTGAAAGCTCTCCCGCCGTCAGCTGCTGCAGCATGGGGTTGAGGGTGCCGATGAAGTGGTACTGTCTGAGCTGCATCACTGACAACCAAAGCAGTTGCAACCAAAAGAGCCTGGACATCACACACTCACGGAAACTTTTCTCTGAGAAAGACGAGGGGAGACCACAGAGATGGATGAAGATGAGGAAAGAACAAAGATGGAGAGAAATAAGATATATGATAATTTTATTCTGTAATATATTACTACGTATATACAGTATCTATGCCACAGTAAAGTGAACAAACCTTGTTTCACAGGGACAACCTCGACTTCCTCTGTTGTCATCTGAGCATTACCATTCGCTGTTAAGTTCTCTAAGCTGAGAGTCTTTGCTTTACCACAGGTTGTCCTGTCAAAGGTCAAAGGTCACAGTGGGTCAGCCACAGACTGAGGGCATTGTGGGAGTTCTTTGAATTATCTAATTTATTTTGCCCGCTATAATCACATAACAGGATATGAAGGATATTTCCATGGAATTTGGGATAATGATGTAAAAAATAAACTGTGATGGTGCAATAAAAAAAATGTGCTGTTTTTGCAAGAAACTTGAATTCATCAGTTGTTTGTTTGCCTTTCAATATTTACAACTGAAATCATTCACCATTAACCAGGTTTTATGGATGAGGAGATGAGGAGCACATTGGTTTAAAAAGGTTTTTAACTCAGACATTCGATACACCCAAAATCTGCTGAGTAGCCAGAAAATAGAAATTTAGTATTGCTGTAATAATAATAATAATCACGGCCACTTTAATCAATCATTACCAAATTGTATGCATCGACTGAGTTATGACCGTAGATCATACAAACCAAATTTTGTACGAATCCATGTAGACAATTACAAGATATGAACTTTTTGATTTTGTGGCGCCCCCTAGGGGTAGAATATCCCAAGTGGCATGCTAAGCTCAAACCGAGCATTCAAGCATGTGCGGCAAGTCTGGTTACACTTAAGCCAATTTTGATTTATGTAAAAAATAACTTAAGACACAAATTATAATTTCATAACAGATTGACCTATCAAAATTTCTTTGAAAACTGCAATCCATAGATCATCCTGACAAAGTTTCGGGCCGACTGGCCCAGAGGTTTCTGACGAGTTCGCGAAAATAGTTTTTTGAGAAAATTGAGAAAGTTGCAAAATTTGACATTTTTTAGAGCATAAGACTTGGAGCAAAGATTCAGATGAACTGAGAGATTAGAGTGGTGACTGACTTTTGACTCTAAGACAAGCCGTTTGAGATCATTGCAAAAACATAATCTTGATTGTTACAGTGCCATCTTGAGGTCAATAGGTGTCATGTTATGTGCCTGGGTAGTGGCTGGAATGTGCAACCCACCTGCCAATGCTTGTGACTTTTGGTCTTACAGTTTTGGCTGCACAAACACTTTTAGCGGAGAAAAATAAGAAAGAAGAATAACCACAACAAACTGAATAGGGCTCCAGCAGCAGCTTCACTGCGCTTGTAACCTGCTTGTGTGTTTTTTTGGGGATTTGTACCCGTATGTGTAGTCATCAGGCAGCGGGTAGGGGATGTGGTCTCTGGGCAGCAGGAAGAAAGTCCTGAGGAGGTGGAAGACGCTGCAGGCGGACAGGAAGAGGAAGGAGGCGAGGAGAGAGATGCCAGCCTCGTGTAACAGCTGCAGGACATCAAGATCATCAACACAAGATGATATGAATATATTTCATTTATGAAAGCGGTGTGTGAATGTTTCTCACCTTGATGACAAGGAAGAGTGCTGCCGAAGACCCGATGGCCCCGACATGGAGATTGATGATGGTGCAGCGACGTGGTCCAAACAGGTTTCCTACCTTTAGGTGAGAAATTTGAATTTATTAAAACAGTGAATGTTGCATTTAGGTGTCTACGTGTCTGTAGTTTTTTTTTCTTCTTTTTTTGCATCTTATTTTCTGTCATTCAATGTAAGATTAGTTCTGTACCAGTACCTGGATGTTTGTCATTAGCAACAAGTTGCCACCCAGTGCCACGAGGGAGAGAGCTGGGAACAGCAGGTTGGACAAAGCTGATGGGAACAGAGGCATCCACAGCTGTCAGAGTCACTGTTACTTCTTGTCAGTATTTCTTTAGACAATAAGGTTCCTGAGAGAGCACAAAACAAAGAGACGCAAAAATGTTTTTCACCTGCAGTTGAGAAGGCAAACATCAAGGTCCCCATGGTGAAAAGACATCTGATAGGAAAAAGAAATTCCAGTGTTATCATTTATTGGTATGAGAGCGAGAGATGTTTTCAAGGTTCAAAGAATTTGAGATGGGAAAATTGGTCTTAAAATTAAAAAGAATCAATTAAAAGACAAGAGTGACATTCGATACAATAACATCACAGTACACATGTTCAAAAAGCAGTAGTTCTCCGACACGCTTCTGAAATTGAAGTAACGTGAGCAACAGATTGCAAAAACTGTGGTACCGACCGGCCGGACGGACGTTGCTCCTAAAGTAAGTAGCAGTAGCAGTAGTATTATGGTAAGGATGGTCTCTGAGTAAGGCTAACGCCGTTACCACGGCTTTGCCCTCGGTGGCTCACGTTACCGCAGTCTTAGAAAGGGAGGAGTGAGATGAGGGGTACTCAACTGGTTGCAATCTGCAACCACACCACTAGATGCCGCCAAATTCTTCACACTGTCTCTAATTAATTAAGGTGTTGTTGGACTCACATTCCTAAGAGTCGAGGCACGGTAGTACCAAACCGGTCAAAGAGGAAACCATTGGGCAGCGTCAGGAAACTGAAACTAAAGGAGGCGATGGTGAAGACAAGAGAGAACTGTTCATCCTGTACACTGCAATCTGTAGACACATAAAACATAGAAAAAGAGAGAGCCAAGATGGTGAAATATTTGGTTAAACAGGTGACAATTAAGAACAGAGAGGCCTGCATAGAGAGGTGTAATCCAATAGAACCCTTTCTTATGGACGTTTTTATTGGACTTTATTAGTTGTAACCCACAGAAAACGTTCCACAAATGTGTACCATGATTTCCAAATATTTCACTATCCACAAACATGTATTTGTGTTGTGTAAAGTCACATCCACAAAAATAAAGGGCGATTTGCAAATACGCATAACTTACTCTGTAAATACGTATTTTAAGGTTTAAATGTAAAGTGATATATACGCATTTGTGCATCTATTTCTACATGTGGAATGATATTTGCGTATTTGCAGATCGCTTCCTGTGGATTTATGGGCCACATGACATTTTGTAACTTTCCTCCTGTTTGTTTACGCAATTTTGTCCAATTCAATTCAATTTATTTTTATATAGCGTAACAGATTGTTTCTACAGATCTGTTGCGGTACCAATCGGACAAAATTACGTAAACAAACAGGAGGGAAGTTGCAAATGTCACGTGGCCCATAAATGCACAGGAAGCGATCTGCAAATTCGCAAATATCATTCCAAGTGTAGAAATAGATGCACAAATGCGTATATATCACTTTACATGTAAACCTCAAAATTCGTATTTACAGAGTAAGTTATGTGTATTTGCAAATCGCCCTGTATTTTTGTGGATGTGACTTTACACAACACAAATACAAAAATACATGTTTATGGATAGTGACATATTTGGAAATCATGGTACACATTATTGGAATGTCTTCTGTGGATTACAACTAATAAAGTCCAATAAAAACTTCCATACTTTCTGCCCTTAATTGACACCTGTGGTTAGACAGGTGAAATCCAGGTGCTTAGAATTCAAAGTAGCGGAGGTGAGGATATCAAACTGACCTAAGACCTGCGTTTCATTGACTCCTGTGGTGTTGATGCAGAGAGAGCTGAAGTAGCCCTCCATCTTCAGGACAAAAGCAAGCGAAGCCCATCCGAACACGGCTCCGGCGAAACACAGACACTCCAAAACACTCGTAACAAAGGTGAGCCAGTTTCTCACCGTCAAGCTCTTCAAAAGACCTATCATGGTCACTCACACACCACACAGACAAACACACGCAGATAGGTGTCGCTCTACCTGCCAAACAAAGGAATAAAAATGAGAAATGTAATTCTGACATGGCCTGTTCTGCACCTTTAAAAGGGACTGTTTGTAACTTTCAGAAATGCTTGTTAACAGCGACACCTGTGGTTGCTAAGTCAACGACAGTCAGCGTTGGGTTCGCGCTTGCTCGCTCTAAATAGTAATGAACGAGCATCGCTCAAAACAGTGAGGCGACACACGTCAGCTAAAACCACAATATCACTCTATATTTCACCTGCTTGGCAGTAATGTTAGCTGACCAGACGAAGGTCTCTCCATGAATCACTGCTGGCCCTAGTATTTGCTTTTCCTGCTTCAGCCTCCGGAATGTGCTACATGAAAAAACCTGCTTAGATTTTATGAGTAGTATGGGACTGGGTCACAGCTCTGGCATCACCAGTTGATTTTTCCAGACTCAGCAGTCAGTGGACCCATCTCTCACCATTAATAAGTGTGAAGAGAGTCTCTTCTATGTGTCGATAGTATGACATTTACTGTAAAATCTATTGCTCATTTACAGTGGAAGAAATGGTTCATTAATCCAATGTTTGCTTACATTTGATCTAACAAGTCAACACCTCATTCAATCCACCTATCGCTGAACAAAAATTAAAATATTTGAAGTGATTTCTAATATTATAGACACATGGATTGTGCTATAATGATAATATGTATTATTATTCCAACATAAGATTTGTATTCACTCAGTGTTTTATACTTACACCTGCAGTAGGTAGAATGTTTTTGGCATCATTGAGCACAAATTCCATAATAACCTTTCAGCATATTGTAATTCAAGTGTTCTGAGAGATAACTAGAGTTCTGCACCTCCTCATGGCTCTGTTTTCAGGCTTTAAAAAAATCTAGCCCGTGACGGGAGACTTTGGCCAATCACAGGTCATTTCAGAGAGAGCGCGTTCCTATTGGCTGTGCTCCAGCTGGTGGGCGGTGCTTGGTATTTCCTCAACGGATCTCAACATGGCTGCCAAGTCACAAACTTTCTCATTTTACAGCTAAACCGTACACTACAAGATGTTTCTGGAAACATTTGTGGTGAGAAATAGGCATTACAGAATATTGATCCATATTTCATCAGCACTGCTTAGTTTGACCGTTTGATCGGAGTTTGCGAGTGATTGACAGCCGGCTCTCATAGACGGCAAGACTCTAACTCGGCTCTGATTGGTTGTTTTCCTCTGGTCTGTGAAATCCTGCAGATGCCATTAGGAGCACCAGAGGACACCGGAGGACATGATTTTTTTTTCAGATTACCTGTCTCATGCACTACTGTCAGGATATAGTGACAGTTTTATAAAAATAACTTTTTTTAAATCATATTTGCTCCATTTCTACCCACTGCTGCTTTAAGGCCACCAGCATCTGGCTCAAGGCACTGAGGTGTTCCTTGTAATAATTACTGTAAACATGTATAAGAGCAAACCGTGTTTGCTGAAGTAGCTGTAGGGGTAATTTGTACACAACAGAAGCTCAGCCTGTTATTACAACATTGCTGAAAGGTATTCTCTTACCTTTGTTTGTGTAATTGCGTTCTCTGTTTCATAAAAGGCCTCATTAAAAGAGAGGCAACACGCAGACTCAATATGTCAACATTATGAATGGAGTTTCGAAGCTTCCAACTATTCGGTACAGCCCTAGAATTATCTTATATTGATGCAGGTTCAGGTGAGATTTAATTAAAACCATAGAGGCTTATAGAAAGAATCTCCTCAATAAGCATTATAAGCCAAACCAAGAGCTAACATGAAGTAAGCAACATGAATCAGGCAAGCAAGATCATTAAATGATTTAGTGAGAGTGTATTTGCGTATGTGCATGCATGTATGAGGGAGTGAGTGAGGGAGGTGAGTGAGGTGAGTTGAGGTGAGTTGAAATAAGATAGGCCAAAAATGTTTTGAGTAACTAACTATAAAACAAGGAATCTCTGTCTGTCTGTCCTTCCCATATCTCGAGAACTGCTCATCCGATCTACTTCACACTTGGTAGGTGTATTGCTGGGGAACCCATGGAGTGCCTTGTCAAATTTGGTGCAATTTGGACCCGCAACACGTTCATTATTAAGAAATTCTGACGTCTGTTTAAGGTTTAGCTTTCAATTCTCATATGATGCTGGATGAATAATGCATCATATTTTAATTGTTATATTTTGTTAGTCAAGTCTGAATCTGCAATATAACATTTCTCTGTCAGGTAAATGTAGTACTACAATGTATAACATCAGCTGAAAACCACAAGGAACTGGACTCAAGCGCATGACACAGAAAGAGGAGTGAGATCCAAAAAATAGTCTTTACTTGCCAGAAACGGGTACGGTGCACAGGAAGTCAGTCCAGAAACAGGTAACCAAAAATGCTAGGCAAAGGCAACGTCTAAATACACAGAATAAAGGTCTAAATCACACAAGGAATACTCGAGGAAACAAGGCTGGAACACTGGCTAAGAAAAGCTAAGACAAACTGGCACAGCCAAAGGGAAGCACACGGACTAAACACACATTAAAAGGAGGATGATAACGAGGGACAGATGACAGCAGGGATAGTGATTGACAGGTGAAAACAATCGTGCAGGGCAGAAAATCACACAGGTGGGAAACAGATAAGGGCAAGAAGTAAAGTATTTGAAACATGAGTGACTACAGAGATAAGTTTTTTTTTTTTTAAATTAATCAGAGGTCAGATCACCTCAGCAAGGCAATGATTCAAACCTGATACAGTATAGTTAAAACCAGTTAATTGACATTACTGACATAGTGTGTGTAAACCATGCATAGCCTATAGGGCAGTGACACATCTGTATTTGATGAACAATAGGATACAAAACCACTTTATACACAATCCCAACAACAATGCTGAGGAACAGTGAACCTAACATAAAGACTAAGCAACAACCTAGTAGTAAGTAGAATGAGCTTTGCTGGTCCAGTTGGTCACCCGACTGATTGGAAGAAACCCCTGAAACAAGCAGGAAGTGAAACTGGCTGCAGTCCAGGCCTGGCAGAGCATCATTAGGGAGGTGTCGTCTCTCACGATCAGAGGCCATTGACTGCAGAGGATTTGTAACCAAATATGAAATATGACGACCTCAAGTTCATCGTAATTTGTCTGAGTATATTTTGGTCCCTTAATATTGGAGGTCTATCTATAAAATCATGTTGTTTAAAGATCTAGACTCAAACTATGGATGCTAATTTTGAATTATTTTTTATTTTATTAGGCTTTAAAAAATCTAGCCCGTGACGGGAGACTTTGACCAATCACATGTCATTTCAGAGAGAGAGCGTTCCTATTGGCTGTGCTCCGATCATGTCACCAGTACTTGGTGTTCCTTCAAGCCATCTCAACCTGATCTCAACATGGCGGCTGGGTCACTAACTTTCTCGTTCTACAGCTAAACCGTACACTACAAGATGATTCTGAAAACATCTGAGGAGAGAAATAGGCATTAATGTTACATAATATTGATTCATATTTGATCATAGTTTGACCGTTTGCTCGGAGTTCGCAAGTGATTGACAGCCGGCTCTCATAGTCAGCAGATGGACAGCAGACCTCAGATCAGCGCCGACTGCTTGTTTTCATCCGATCTGTGAAATCTTGCAGATGCCGTTAGGAGCACCGGAGGACACCGGAGGACACAGAGGCACATGATTTTTTTCAGGTTACCTGTTTCATGTACTACTGTCAGGATGTAGCAACCGTGAAAAAAATGTTTTTTTAATCATATTTGCTCCAATCTCGCCTACTTCAGCTTAAAGTTTTCCTCAGTTTTTTAGCTATTTTTTAATATTTCTTTTAACCGTTTAACTGATAGCATTAATCGGTTAAAATTCTTAATGTCAGTTAAAAGTTAATTATTAACATCCCTAACTCAAACACAAAGGTGGCTGACTTTGCTGTCAAGACTCCTTGACTTTGAAATTACTTGCCTGAGGAGAGCAAACTCTTTAAATCCACCTTTTTATAATAGCTTTTTAGTGATGCATTTGTTTTTTTTATTGTTTTAACCGCTGAGGTGACGGCAATGATGTATACAACATCAAAATACTCAAATTACTATTTCTAGATAACACTATGGTCTAAACACTCACTGTAGATGGCCTCCGCTTTGTCACTGTTGTAGCTTTCCAACCAGAACTCCGGTGTGATCGTATCCCTTTCAGAAGATTTGTAATCCAGCATGGAACAACTGTGCTTTCTTTTAGAGACTTTGTAAAACTAATAAATCCAACAATGAATGTCCTCTGTGATTATTTAGCTATTTATCCATGTTGAAAGGACAAGATGGGTTGAGTCTGTCGATGAATAAGAGGACCACACCCCCTTTGGATGAGAGCAAGCAAGGTAAGTGCCAGCAGCAAATTGGAAGAACTAGTTGGACCACATTAGCAATGAAATCCAGGCTGGTTTCATGTAGCATAGACAGGGTGCGAATTGCAGGGTGGGATTTCTCCCCTCTGGTCTAAATATACATGTATCACTGCCTCCATAGAGATTAATGCTACTTTACTCAATAGACCATATGACACTAAACTGTTTTTGAATATATCTTAAGTGCTGCAACTTGAGAACAGTCTATAGCATCGGTGCAGGAGGTGGGTGCTGAGGGTGCTTCCTGTTATTTCTGTAGGCTTATTGTTTAACTGCAATAGAAGTTAAAAATATAGGGTATTATCAAAATATTTAATACTTTGTCATATGAACCTCTGCAGGGTGAATGCGCATCGGTGGATCCTCGCTCGTCTCCTGTATGAAATGGCTGTATCCTCACTGTCCTGGGTCATCCATACACTGCCTCACTCCCTCTTCCTCTCCTCAATTCTCATGCATTAACTCTGTGATGTTGACTTGTTGCTGTGGCTGCTTTGACATACAGTAGGCCTATGTTGATGTTCAAGTTTGCTTTCTAAAATCAGGGTTTTCCCTGCCACTGCAGTGCGTTTTTGCACAAAACAATGTTGACAGCATCCGGGACGAGCCTGGACGTCCTGCAAAAGCAGTAACGTTACAAAATATTGCAGAGAGCAAATCATCTACCAGTCATTCTGTTAGAAGAAGAATTAAATGTTCAGATGTTATCTATAGTAATAATAATTATCCAGAATTATGTAAATGCAGTTAAGTTCAAGTTCCCGAAATTGTTTTATTAAAGTTCATAATTATTCTATAAATATCTACTTTAACAGCTGCAGGAAATAGCTTAACAGGCTTCATCGTCTATATAGGCCCACTGCGGTTCATGATTTATTTTCATGAATAAAAACTCCCCCCATCCAACCCCCGGCTGATTTTTTCACAAATCACACCCCAGACATATTAACATTAGGCTTGTGTTGGACCTTGTTGACGATGCTGATTTTTGCAGTGATGATAGTTACAGATTTCTGCAAGGCATTTGAGACAGTCGAACACAACTTTATATTTCAAGCCTTGGAAAAATCATGCTTTGGCCTTTGCTTTTGTGTAGCTTTGAAAACCATATATAAGAATGCAATTTGTTCACTTAAACTGTATGCAGCACTTCTCCTGGATATGATTTATATCGCAGAGTCAGACAGGGTTGTCCTATCTCGCCGTACTTGTTTCTGATTTGTGCTCAATTACTCTCTGATTTTATTAAGCTCAGCCATTTGAAAGGTATCATAATAGCTGAAAATGAGATCGTTATTAGTCAGATGGCTGACAATACTACTTAACTTTGGCTCTGTTTAAACACCAAGAAGTGTGAGCTGCTTTTCCTCAAAAGATTTTATGTTCTTTCTAATATTGAAGGATTCAGTTATTTACCATGGAATTGTTATTAACAAAAACAAAGACACTAGATGCTATATAGATGCAGCTTTATATAAATGTATGGCTTCAAAGAGATTAATCCCTAGAATTTAGCTAACAAAAGCAAAAGGCATATCCCATCTTACTTATACAGCTTTATCTCTAGATGTGAACAAACAGATATGGCCATTGATGAGATATTTTATAATTTTGTGTGGAGAAACAGAGTACACTATGTTAGTTCTTCAGGAACACAATGGCATGAACGTTCTGATTTTCCACCCTTAACAATACTTTAATAAAGATAAATTTAATGAAACAGTTTCTTAGAAACCTGAGTTGAATTTGGAATTGTATTCCCAATTATTTGTTCTGAAAATTTGGAGGCCTTAAATTTGTTTTACTTTGCAGCTACAATATTGAAATGATGCCGGAAATGAATAAACTTTAACCGGTTTTGACGCTGTTATGCAGATACCTGCAATGAGAAAAGCCTGTTTAATTGTTTGTCAGGATATGTAAGGTAAGGTAATGTCACTCTCAAAGAGCCTGAAGGGGAAAGTTGATGTGGAAATGATTAGACGGATTAGTATGCATTCATCTTGCCAACTTTTCTTCATGCAATGAAATAATAGCCATTGCAAAAGAACACAATCTTTGGCATCACCAATTACAAAGGGCATGCAGCTTAAGATCAACATTACATTTATAAAAAGATGGGAATTCCTTTCAGCTTCACCTATCCTAGGTTTCTGCTATTCAGTGCATAGCCAGAAAAAAAAGATCGTCTGAAAAGAAATGTCCGAAAAAAATGTCCTAAAAAAAATGTTTGAAAAATGTCTGAAAATAAAAGTCTGAAAAAATGTCCGAAAAAAAAGTCTGAAAAAAATAACTGAAAAATG